>CAIGQZ010032409.1:7626581-7638339 GCA_903798205.1 Danio tinwini
GACTAAACTAACCAGGCTCGAGTAACTTGCTAAGTGTTTTTGGACCATACTAACCAGGCTTGAGTAACTTAGTAAGTGTTTTTGGACCATACTAACCAGGCTTGAGTAACTTATTGAGTGTTTTTGGACCATATTTACAAGGCTTGAATAACTTAATAAGTGTATTTTGACCATACTTACCGGGCTTGAATAACTTACGTGTTTTTGGACCATATAACCAGACTTGAGTAACTTAGTGGGCTAAATGTTTTTGGACCATACTAACCAGGCTTAGGTAACTTGTTTTTGGACCATACTAACTTTAATTAATCACTTGTGGTAACTCTATAGTAGCTAGCTGTGTGAATACAACAATTATTAGATATGAACAAATGATCTAATACTGTAACTACACAGCAGTTAAATGTAGAAACTAAAAACCTTAATATACTACATGGTTTACTGCAGATTATCAGTTCACAATAGTTAATACTACAGTATGCTGTAGCATTCATTACCTAACCAAGGCTAAGCAAGACTACAATAATATATTTGCTTTGAAGAAGTTAAATAAAGGCATTAGGATCCACAGAATCGCAGTTTTATGTTTATTTTTAGGTAATTTCTTTAAGAATTAAAGAATAAATAATACAAATGCAATGTATTTTTAAAACTCCTTATATTTAGTAGACTAATTCACGAATGAGTGGACACGTCACAGGGTTTTGTGTGGAAACTATTTAGAAACAAGGAATAATAAAAACATTCTGAATGTAATCTAGATTATTTTTTTACCTAAAAATTAATTCCGGTCAAAAACATTTTTGTTTAAATGATCAGCACATCCGTTCAGGCGGTGACGCGGGCAGCCCGCGGGTCTTTCGAGTCAATGCGGAAGCGGCCAGAAGTCCAGGAGCAGGAAAACCAAAACGATTGTAGCAGCGTTGTAGAAAAAACCCCAACATAAACTCTTAATTTTTTATTGCACAAACTCCTAAACATTCACATAAATCATCATGATTTTGTTGGAAATCAACAATCGGATCATAGAGGAGACTCTCAGCCTCAAATTCGACAGCGCGAGCAACGGGTAAGAGGAAGACCTTCCTGTCTCAGTCACATCGTTCATATAATGCACGCAGCCTTTAATAAGAGACATAAATCATTTTGCACGCATATAATAGCACAACAGCACACGCATTCGTGCTTTATTGATTCAGTTCTGACAGACAATCCGCTGTTTTTCACGTTCGAGTATTGAAGCATCCTGTGTGGGGTGTGTCCAGCAGTTTATGTCACGTAGAAAACCTTTAATGACCATTTCAACCTTAATTTGTGGAAACGAGATCAGTGTGTTAAGTTACTGCGTTAAACAGTTGAGTAATTCTGAGCATTGTACGCTTCGCCTGACCTGATTTCTAGAAATGTTTAGTCGTAATGCAGATTTCAGGCACTTCCTGTTCGTGTAGTTGAGCCTGATGCATGTCGCTGCAGGAACAAGCATATTAGCACTTCTTTTCAGATCCGTCTGTGCACGATTTGCTCGTGAATTCTTCTGTACTCCTTCATTTTTTACCTCTAGTGTGGGATTTTGCGCGTGCTTGAGCTGGGACGGTCGCGCGCAAATGGATAAACACAAATTCTGATTTATTTTTCGCGTTGTGTTTAGTAGATATTTAACTTTATTGAAAAAAAAATAATATGGCTCGTTATATCTTTTTAAAGGAGGGTTTCATCCAAATAGCTTCTAATTTTCTGTCGTTGTTTACATTATTAGTTTAATACTTGATTCTGATTGGTTAATCACTGCGATCAGTATCTCTAAATCAGAGATGTCCTTACTAGGGCTTGTGGGCCAAAGTTGGCCCATGGTAACCTTTGATTTTGCCCGTCATCCTTTCTGAGAAGAGAGGAAGAATGATGAGCATGGTTTAGACATTGTTATTTCAAATCTAATGTAACCTTTGGTTTGTTTGATTTATTGTTAAAAGCTAACTGAAATTAAATGTTTTAATTAAATGGTGCAAATTAATCAGATTTAGTCTAAATGTACATACTCTCACCTGACGGATAAAGGATAAATCGATGCAAAGGCAAATTATGCTTGACTAGTGTATTCAGCATCGAACTCCACAGTGTTATAAAAGTGATTTTTATTGCAATAAGTTGGCATTTTAAATGTTATACTGCATTAAATAATATGATTTAAAGTAATATTTTCCAATAAAGTAGGAAATTAGCCATGGCAACTTTAATGTAATCTAGTTTGATCTATTTACCTGCGGCCCACGGCTCTCAATAATATTTGGTTTTTTGCCCTTTATACAAAAAAAGCTTGGGCACTACTGCTCTAAATAGAGCAGGAGGAAAGCAATCAGAGGCCGGAAGTCAAAACTATATTAATTTTAAGCATTATGCATTATGTCTCAAGACATATTTGTTATGTTTTAAAGTGTGATTACATCTTTAGTATCTGATATATTACATTTGATTGCTACATTGTTGATTTATTTTGTGCAATGCAAACGACATATACAGTTAAGTCAGAATTATTAGCCCCCCTGAATTATTAGCACCCCTGTTTATTTTTTTCCCAATTTCTGTTTAATGAAAAGAAAATTTTTCAACACATTTCTAAACATAATAGTTTTAATAACTCATCTCTAATAACTGATTTATTTTATCTTTGCCATGATGACAGTAAATAATATTTGACTAGATATTTTTCAAGACACTTCTATACAGCTTAAAGTGACATTTAAAGGCTTAACTAGGTTAATTAGGTTAACTAGGCAGGTTAAGGTAATTAGGCAAGTTATTGTATAATGATGGTTTGTTCTGTAGACTATCGAAATAATTTGAATAATTACTAATACTTTAGTAATTTTGACCTTAAAATGTTTTTTTAAAAATTAAAAACAAAATAAAACAAATAAGACTTTCTCCAGAAGAAAAAAATATTATCAGACGTACTGTGAAAATGTCCATGCTCTGTTAAACATCATTTGCCAAAATATTTAAAAAAAAAAAAAAAATGTTAAGAGGGGCTAATAATTCTGACTTTAACTGTGCATGGTGTTTTTGTTTTGTTTTATGTGGCTTTACACAGTCAATAGCCTTTTGGAAGTATTTCCTGCAATTATCAGATAATATGGCATGCTGTGTGCACTTAAATGTGCTCACAAACCATTCAGGTTCCCTCTATTTACCAGATGAGTGAAATTGTATACTTATATACCATATCTATAAATGTGCTCGTTTTGCTTAAGATAATTTATCATTTATAATTTTCTTTAGGAATGCTTGAATGCACTCCATAATCTGACAGATTGATTGAAATGTTGTCTTACAGTGTTATGCCTGCATTAATAAATAGCCTTGCATTTACTAACACAGACTATATTTGAAGTGTTTGGAAGTAATTCGCATTGTCCTCCTGTAGAAAAACGTTGTAAGAACAATAATAAGGAATCGGAAGTAATAAAATCTCTACTTCTTACAGCTTTTTTGGTGATTTCTGGCTGGGACAGGGGTGAAAACCTCCATAAAACGTAAATTTTTCCCAAACCCCTAGAAATAGGTAACATTGTAACAATTGAGAAATGCATATGTAAAAATAACCAATACAACTTTTCTGACAGACTTATTGTGAGTGGAAATGTTATTAATCAATTGTATTTGCTTTTTTTAAACTCTTCTGTGTACATTAATTAAACTTGTTTTTAAAATAGTCATGCTTATTAGTAGTTTATTTATCATGTTTCGGAAAAACCTTTTTATTAAAACATGTATTTATGCATATTTTCAAATACACATGAAATAAAAAGAAAAGCTGTACAACCAGCAAACTTTAAATTAATGGTTTTGTATTTTTCTCTATAGGCCTTCCTTTTTATTTAATTGTGACATTCACAATGCTTCACAGGTTTTTAGTTTATTAATTTCCTCATCATTTTTGTGTATTTTCGTGCTTCAAATCCAATATTCTCTTTATCTCTCTAATGCGTCCAGATTTAAAAGAGTCCCCCAACAATGAATGAAGCCACAAAAACTAGAGAGTCCATTAAATGGCATAACATATTTTCGGCCGATAAATCTTCGGTGGCCGAAAAATCTGTACATCTCTAATATCAACACACTTCTAGATTCCCATTATTGCACATTTCTGCTGTGTGATTGGCTCTTAGATCAATATAGAGTAAAAAAAGTACAGAGCTTACTATTGTTATTGACATACATTTTATTGTGATTCAATATAAAATCGTTTATCGGCGCAGCACTACTTCTAAAATCAGCATTACTGGAAATGTGGGTGGACAATTGGACACTAATGCAACCCTTAATTAATGTTTAATTTAATATACATGTTTTGTATTGTATAAAAGGTATACATATTTATTTGGCAAGTAGCTATGTACTTAGTCTAATAATTAACAGCAAATCTAGCAAAAATAAACCACTTCTGCATTCTTGGTCACCTTAAATGACTGTTCATTGTCCCTTACTTGTTTTCGTTATTATTTCTGTAAACACGTTCTTCAGTGGTGTAAAGTAACTAATTACAAATACTCAAATTACTGTAATTGAGTAGTTTTCTCAGAAATTGTAATTTAATAAGTAGTTTTTAAAATGTGTACTTTTACTCTCACTTGAATACATTTTTAGTGCAGTATCTGTACTTTTACTCCACTACTTTCCTTCAACCTGCAGTCACTACTTAATTTTTTTCTTGTCTATGGGGATTGGACAGGAATCACAGGACTGATTTTTCTAATCAAATCACACATAGAAGTAAAGAGGTAAATCACATCGTAATGATCTACCTCAAGACATAATTGCAGCAAACAGTTTGGAAGCAATAAAAATGTTCAAGAAGCATCTTTACACGCATTGACCCAGAGACTGTTTAGATGCAGGTTACTGATGAAAAAATGGGAGATGTTTACTGTATGAAGACCGAAATGGCCTTAAACACCCAGTAGGCACAAGAAGTCAACATGACGTCAGATTGAAGTTATACCCCAACGTCGTGGGTACATTGCATTTTGTTTGGTTATAAAAATCGGGTTGACGTCAAAACTCAATGTCAGGCCGACATCAACGTCCAACCTAAAATCAACCAAATATCAATGTCTAATGATGTTACAGCTTGATGTTGTGTGGATGTTACCACTATGACGTCTATCAGATGTTGGATTTTGGTTGCCATACCTGATGAATAAATGTCAGTTTTTAATGTTAGTATGACGTTGGTTTAAGACGTTGCCTCGACGTTGGATTTTGGTCACTTTCTAACACAACCTAATATGAACCAAATATTAACGTCATTTGACGTCATTATTGGACATCAAAATAACGTTGTCCTTAGACGCTGGCTAGAAATACATTTTGTCACCTGACATCACAACCTAAATCGAAGCTAATATTAACAACTTATGATGCTGTGTGCCTGCTGGGCAATAACTAAATGCACTACAGAACGTTACGTTTGCACACATCCACAAATTAGATGTTAATGCATCAGCTTTTTACAGCATAATACTCACTACTCTTGAGTACTTTTGAAAAGTCTACTTTTTACTCATACTTTGAGTAATATTTGCAACAGATACTTTTACTCTACTTGCACTACATTTTTAGGCAAGTAATAGTACTTTTACTGGAGTATGATTTTTCAGTACTCTTTCCACCACTGACGTCCTTATATATTTATGGAAAAACACTATCATTTGGATCAAACTTTAAATTAGGAATGCCCATATAATGATTTTTTGGTGGTTTCTGATAATTAATAAATTACTATATTTAGACGCTAATAAATATAAACACTTTAATTATACAATTTTCTCAGCCTAATTGCAAAAACTAAAGGGAAACGAACTCAACAGATGACAACTGATATATTTAAATAAAAAGTGAAATGCAAAACTAGATCTTTATTTTTGCAAAATCATTTACGAATTTCAATTATGGATACTGACATGCATGCTGATATGTTGTGTGGCTTTACTTTAAACAACAGAAAAATCCTTATTCTTCATCTGCTTTATTGAGATTTTCTTTTACTGACATCTTTTCTTAATAATGGTCAATTTTATTTAGTGTTTTCCTGTATATTAAAGTGGCAAGTAGATGCAATTTTAACTTGTGTTGTCAGACTGTACTTACATTTTTCGGTCAGTTTTTAGCATTATATTTAAGTTTAGCAGACCGTATATTAACTCACAAAACTCTCTTTTTTTATTCAGGAACAAGCCTGAAGCAGTAGAGGTTACATTTGCAGGTAAGATTATGGCTGACTATGTTTCTATTGTCCCAACATTTGTGCCACAAATCAGTTTTACTGTACAGTCAAGTGTATAAGGACACAATAAAGGCCCCAAATATACCTAATGTGAAATTAAAGAACACACTGATATGGCATCATTTTAAAACAATGTCAAAGGTTCATTAGGAGTTGTTTTTCAGGAGTTTGAAACAGCATATTGTATATTGGGGAGGATTTACTATACTATTACATTACATGTATTGTACTGTGCACACTCATATACACTAAGGATGTTATGAATGCAGTGTATTGCACACTGGGGGTCATTTCTGTGTTATTACTAGGGCTGCGTGATATAGGGAAATATGAATATGTTTATTTGGAAAGAATTAATACATTCAGATTGATTGGGATGATTTTGTAAGGGAGTGAATCTGCATATAAATATAACAACAGTCTACTAGCAATAATCTACTAGCTAGATCAATACAATAAAGATAAAAAAAAGTGTTTTTATGGTTTTCCGAGGAGTATTCAGGTACAATAATTGAATAAAAACATGTAAATATTAGTGCAGAGTCTTCTCTGTATAAATAATTCAATCAAATTAAGTGTTATTAAACTTAGAAACGGTAGGCCTGTTATGATATCTATTTTTTTGTTGTACGGTATATTGCATCAAAATTTATTGCCATAAATTATATTATTGTCATACATACTATCAGGGCTTGACATTAACTTTTTTGATCACCTGCCACTGTGGCTAGTAGTTTTCCACCGTTACTAGCCACTCATCATTTTCTCTAGCCACAATTTTGTTGTTGGGAAAATATATTTTATATGCATAAATTTGACTTTGGCATGCTAAAATTACTTTATTTAGATTGTGTTTTTTTCCACTTGCCTCCTCGTTCATTTAACTGTTTTTTTTTTGTTTATGAGCTTACTCAATGAGCATTAGCAAATGGGTTGTGCTTTCATAAAAAAATGTCGCATTGCAATTAGTTTTCTTTCACAGGACTTTTCAGGGCTCAACACAATAAGGATTTACCTTTTTTTTTTTTCTCCAGCCACACCAAATTAATTATTTCCTTGCCGCAAATTTTAAATAATGTGTCAAAACAAGCAAAATACTGCCGTATACATACACTTTTTATTCAACAAAACAGCTGACATTAAAAAATATATATTCTCACACATCTAAAACTATGCACAGTGGTCTGTTCTGGCTCAAGATCCCAGATCATCAGTTAACTATGCATACAACAACATATTAAAGCAATATTATTGTAAAGGATGATCATTAAACTACATTAACAAAAAATAACAGCAAGCAAAAGAAAGCTGGTAAAAACCATTCCATGCGCGATAATGAAAGGATAATGCCGCACACACGCTTAATGTTAGGCCAATTAAGAGTCTGTTTAAAGAATGGTTAAAGCAAAAGCGACAACAACCTGCTGCTGCTTACAAAGAATCTCAAGCCCTTGAAAGACTGTGGATGCACGAGCATCGCACTAGTTTCGTTTCCAGGCACGGTTGCTTCGAGTGAGGAAATGGCACAGGAGCTTTTAAACACTCGCGCGCATCAAATCATCTGTGCGTGCAACACTAAAGCCCTCATCTGTCTCACCGTGCGCGTGATCCTCTCATTCGTTATTCGCCTGCTTTCTTTTGCTTGCGTGAAAAGCTGTTTTTGTCAGTCGTGCTGCTTCTCGATTCTAAGATCACATTTGTATGCATATAGACAAACTGACATAAACTAACAGTGTAATCTGTAGTGACGAGCCAGCACTGGCAATTTAAAAATGAGTTTCAGCCAGCCAAAGTGGCTAGTGGGAGTGGCTGTGTAACCCACCACAACCAAAACCGAAATGCATAATGCAAGTACAGTCTTCCAAAGAACACATAATATTTTATCCTTAAGTATATTTTATTTAATTATAGTCATTTTAACAATTTATTAATCAGGCATTGGAATCAGAATGTGAAAATGCATATCCTAAACAAATAAATAATAATAAATGTTAACAAAAAAGTGCAAGGTAAAATGTAACAGGCTGTGATATCTGCTACCCGATCTATTTTCAGTTGTCAGACACCTGCATGAAAATATACTATGGTAATTTATAGTAGATACTTTAGTGTTTTTTTAACCATACTGACACTGACACTTCTAATGGAGATAGAGATGTTGAGCAGTCAGCTAAGATGTTGCTAGAATTGGTTGTTATGTAGGGGTGATATATATTGTATCACCAAAAAAGATTGCAGTTATATCCATGTGTTCTGCGATAAGTTGATACATTGATTATTGTGACAGGCCTAGTCAAAAGCTTATTAGGAGTTTATTTTTTTCAGTAGTTTGAAGCCACATATTATATATTGGGGTGCCTTTACTGTATTATTACTGTGCATGTATTGTATTGCACTATATACACTTTCACATACACTATTGAGAATGTTATGGATGCAGTGTATTGCATACTGGGGGTCATTACTGTGTTATGACTAGAGCTGCGTTATATTGAAAAAATTGTGATATTTTGTTATTCTGCTTTATACAAAAGGCATTTGCATTGAGTGGCATGTTAGATATGAAGAGTTACTGCATTTATGGAACAAATGGTAATTTGAATAGAAGCCCCCTAGGTAAAGGCACATCCTTAGAAGTAGCTCAAAAGATACCTGAAGTTATATAACTATTATTTTAATGGTCTATTTCTGAGGGAATGAGACCATTGTACCAGTTACACTGAGACTGATATCAAGCATGATAGATAAAAGCCCCGTTTACACTAATACGTTTTAGTTTTAAAACAGCGTTTTAGAATGAAAACGATCCGCGTCCACAATAGCGTTTTACCCAGTGTTTCTGAACAGCTCTCTGTCTACACTAAAACGATGAAGACGCACATCACGTTACCACACACACACTCTCTGGCATGTGCTGCAGCGTGCGTTGAGCACATACCCATATGAGAGCTGTGCACGTCTGACTGTTCATCACGGATCTCCCGCTGGATCTAATCTCACTATATTTGTTAAACGTGATATGTAATTCATCTTGTTGTCTATATCTAACGACATATTCCCTGTCTTTGGTCTCTCGAATCTATTACTTGTTCTCAGGTAACGTGTTTTGGCTGAGCGCAGATAAGTTAGGTTAATATCCTAATTAATGTAACAGCGGACACCACATTTGACTGATTGCTTGCCTTTATTTTCTCTATTGTATAAACTTATTGTGCGTTATACTTTTATAATAGCCTTTATTATTTATTAAAACTGATATTCAATGAAAGAGAGGGTATGTTTCGTATTTTCAATGAAAATGAAAGGAGGCAGTAATGTTATAGGCTCCGTTTTGTTATAAATATGCATGAAGATGACGCTTATATTATGCAGCTACACGACGCCTCAACATTTTTTGATGTCTGTTAAGTTGCTAATATCAAAATAAAAATAGACAGTTCCTTGTGTTATGTTTTCATTTTATTGTTAAGAAAGCGAAACAGCATAGCCAGGGTGATGTGAATGACTTTTTAAAGTACCATGTACACACTCTGGAGTTTGTTTTCCATATCAAACTTGCGAAGTCTGAACTTACAAGGAGAGGATGCAGGACTGTCACTGAACTGTGTGAAGGCTACTTAATATTGAGGAAAAGCCCCAATCAGATAGGCGAATGTCTGCAGCCCCGCCTCCGTTTTCAGATGTCTTCGTTTTCCCCCATCTACACTGAGACGGAGCAGCAGCGTTTTAAAATGAAAACGGCCTCTTCAGCGTTTCCAAAACGCTCTGTTTTCGGGGCTCGAAAACTCCGGCGTAGTGTGGACGGATGGCATAACCGTAGCAAAACTTATGTGTTTTAAATACATACATACATACATAAACATATAATTTTATTTTTTATTTTTTAAGAGGGAATCTTATGCTAACTATAATGACAATACAATACAGTATTGCTGCTCCAGAATATTTCAGACATATGGACATATTGGATAAGCAGAGCAAAACCACAGCACACACAACAACTTGATCTTCATAGTTTATAGTATTCATAGTTTAATAAATTTGATAAAGTGTGCAACATTTTAACACTAGAAAGCATGTTTTTATGCGGGAATGTAACTGATTTGCTGATATGCTACAATGGCCCCTTTAAATGTGAGATCAATGTAACGCATTTTGATGCTCTCGCCACCAGAGCTGTGAAGGCAGACAGCTTTGTCGCCAGGGCAGCCAGGGCAAACTTTGATGCTCTCGCTGCCTTTGTTGTGAATGCACAGTAATTGTATTGAGGTACAGTAATTGAATAATTGCATGTAAAATAATAGTGCATAGTCTTTGCTGTATAAATAATACATCCGATTAATTGTTATTAAACTTACAAAGGTACAATTTCTCATGCCTGATAAAAAAAAGAAAAAAAATTCTCATACAGTCACAGACCTCAAAAAAGTATGCAAACGTTAAATTGTAGTTCAGACTCAACATTGCATATCCTGCAATGTGACTATTGCCCATGATCACATTGCGATATCGATGCTGAAACAATATATTGTGCAACCCCTAGTTATTACTATGCACATATTGTACAATGCATGCCCACATGCACTATAAATAATGTTATAATAGCAGAAGTGTTTATTTTACACTAATAAATGCACAGTTACTGAAATAGAGTGTGTTTTTGCTACAGACTTCGATGGCGTGCTGTACCACATCTCCAACCCCAATGGAGACAAAACTAAAGTCATGGTCAGCATCTCTCTCAAATTCTTCAAGGAGCTTCAGGAGCACGGCGCAGATGAGGTAATGAGCAGATAAACACAAAACCTGCTGCATTTTAATTGAAAATCAGTAGAAAAAGATTAGAAATTGTAGTCTAATCTTAAAAAAATACAGTAAAAACAGTAATGAGTTAATAAAGGTGGTGAATGTAAGTTTTTGACTCTTTTAAAGTATAAAAATGCCATTATATGTTTGCAGATAGTTAAGAAACATGCTAAGTGAACATACTTGTTTATCTGAAAAACAATGCTGAAGTCAGATATTCTGCTTTGAAAATGTGAGTTAAGTGTCAGAACGTCAGTTTTGTTTTGGTCCCTTTAACCTGCCCAATGCCAGTTTAGCCAATTATATTTCAGCACCCCGGGTTGCCTTGGTGGAAAACAGCGTATTTTATTTGTTTTAGTCAAGAAGGCTCTCAAAGCATGCGACCGAAATGTGACCTGCGGTGGACAGTGTCCTAAAACACACTATGTGATGAGATTTGCAGTGATAAGCAATTTGGCTGTTTGTAACAGATGAAATTTAAATACAGCCATTCAGAAGCACAAAATAGTGCACTTACTGCACTCCAGCAAAATGGTAAGGTTTATAATCTAATTAATTCATATTAAACCTATTTAACATTATTAAATCTACATGCTGAATCACTGATATGTGTTGGTTTGCACTGAGTCACAGTTCTAAAGTTCAATTTAGAACGGTTTATTTTATTTT
>CAIGQZ010032409.1:7645404-7660378 GCA_903798205.1 Danio tinwini
GTGTGTGTGTGTGTGTGTGTGTGTGTGTGTGTGTGTGTGTGTGTGTGAGTGTGAGTGTGAGTGTGACCTTTACTCACTTACCTTGACGTGTCTAAGACAATCAAAATATGCATCTCAGCTTCCAGAACTACATGGAGTAAATAAAAACAAAGGCTGTGTATTTAAGCACCATCAAGTGTGGTTATAATGGAAGTCAATGGGGCAAAAACAGCCACTAACAGTAAATTAGGGAGACAAAATGAAAGTCTAACAATGCATCAAAGCCAATGTTGTTCCTCATCAAAGACTTTGACAAAAGAAAAAAAAAATTGAGTCTACAATTACTTTTTATATTGAAGATACATCATTTTGTGTCTGTCTGTCTGTCTGTCTGTCTGTCTGTCTTTCTTTCTGTCTGTCTGTCTGTCTGACTGTCTGTCTACAGTATCGGTCTGTCTACAGTATCGGTCTGTCTACAGTATCGGTCTATCTACAGTATCGGTCTATCTGTCTGTCTGTCTGTGTGTCTGTCTGTCTATCTATCTGTCTATCTACAGTATCTGTCTATCTACAGTATCTATCTATCTATCTGTCTATCTGTCTGTCTGTCTGTCTGTCTACAGTATCTATCTATCTACAGTGTCTGTCTGTCTGTCTACAGTATCGGTCTATCTACAGTATCGTTCTATCTACAGTATCTGTCTATCTATCTGTCTATCTATCTATCTATCTGTCTATCTATCTATCTATCTATCTATCTGTCTGTCTATCTATCTATCTATCTGTCTATCTATCTGTCTGTCTGTCTGTCTGTCTGTCTGTCTGTCTGTCTGTCTGTCTGTCTGTCTGTCTGTCTGTCTGTTTGTTTGTTAATTAAAAATATATTCTAGGCATCTTTTTCCAAGTGTTTGTAATAAACTGTGCTGAACAGGATCTGTGTTCAGTGTAATCCAGCTCTAATCTCTCCTGTTTCTATGTGTTTTTCTGTTTGGTTTCAGGTATATTGAGGCAAAGAAAGACCGGGTGACTGTTGTGTTTAGCACAGTGTTCAAGGATGACGATGATGTCATCATCGGTAAAGTCTTCATGCAGGTTGGCTCTTTTTCTGCCATTTCTCTTAAACAGCTCTCTGTTTGCTGTTTTGTTATCCAGGTTGCTTCTTGCTCTTTTGTTATCCAGGTATTTTTACACCCAGGTAAATGACAAGGTGAAACCACCGTATGTCAAACACTGCTGACATTCCTGTATTTACTGAGTGAAGCTCTGTCATTTAGACTGACCTCAACATTTATGAGATCATTGTTCACACTTTACAGCTGTGTGCATTTCACAATATTTGACGACTTATTATGTCATTGTTACACACAGAAAGTGAAGTATAGTATTTTGGAGATATAAACATTGATCAAAATATTTTGCACTGATTATCTTCACAAAACTTGTGCGCTAGTGCATAAACCACATTTAAAAATTTAATGAGGCAGTTTACCCAAAAATCAATATTTATTCACCATTTCTCATTCTCATTTGGTTTCAACGTTATGCGAGTTTCTTTATTCTGTTTAACACAAAAAGAAGATATTCTGAAGAATGTTGAAAACCTGTAACTATTGACTTCCATAGTACGAAAAAAAAAGTATCATGAATATCAATGGTTACGCTCATTTAATTCCAGTCCTTTATGCGTTTAGTTTTTTCATTAAACACAAAAAGAAGATAATCTGAAGAATGTTGGAAACCTGTAACTATTGACTTCCATAGTAGGAAAAAATATTAGTAGAAAAGGATTACAACCCTTTATGCATTGTTTTTTCATTGAACACAAAAAGAAGATATTTTTAAGAATAATGGAAACCTGTTACCACTGACTTCCATAATACGAAAAAAAATGATGGAAATCAATAATAGCCCTCGATTGGTTCCAACCCTGTGAGTTTCTTTTTTCATTGATCACAAAAAGAAGACATTTTGAAGGATGTTGGAAACCTGTAACCATTAAATTCCATAGTAGGAAAAAATAATATAGAACTTTTTTTCTGCAATATCTTCTTTTCTGTTCAGCATAAAGAAAGAAACTCAATTTTTTTTAAAAGTAGAAGGTCAGAAGATAATAATATTAAACAATATTTCACTTTTGGGTGGACTATCCCTTTAAGTCAGATAAAATGTAAAAATTGAATAAATTGAGAGCTCAAAAGAAAACTTTTTGTTTACATGTATTATAAAGTGTTTTAGAATATAGCTTCACCCAAAATCAAATTCTTTAAATTTAGGAATTTTCAGAACAAAAAAAATGACTAAAAACATACACTCACCAGCCACTTTATTAGGTACACCTTTCTAGTACCAGGTTGGACCCCCCTTTGCCTTCAGAACTGCCTTAAGCCATTGTGGCATAGATTCCACCAATACTGGAAATATTCCTAAGAGATTTTGGTCCATATCGACATGATAGCATCACGCAGTTGCTGCAGATTTGTTGCTGCACATCCATGATGCGAATCTCTCATTCCACAACATCCTAAATGTGTTCTATTGGATTGAGATCTGGTGACTGTGGAGGCCATTTGAGTACAGTAAACTCATTGTCATGTTCAATAAACCAGTCTGGGATGATTCACGCTTTATGACATGGTGCGTTATCCTGCTGGAAGTAGCCGTCAGAAGATGGGTACACTGTAGTCATAAAGGGATGGACATGGTCAGCAACAATACTCAGGTAGGCTGTGGCGTTGACACAATGCTCAATTGGTACTAATAAGCCCAAAGTGTGCCAAGAAAATATCCTTCACACCATTACTTCTACCACCACCAGCCTGAACCGTTGATGCAGGATGGATCCATGCTTTCATGTTGTTGGCAGCAATTTCTGACCCTACCATTCCGAATTTCGCAGCAGAAATTGAGATTCATCAGACCAGGCAACGTTTTTTCCAATTTTCTATTGTCCAGTTTTGGTGAGCCTGTGTGAATTGTAGCCTCAGTTTCCTGTTTTTAATTGACAGGAGTGGGTTGGTCTTCTGCTGCTGTAGCCCATCTGCCTCAAGGTTGGACGTGTTGTGAAAGATGGTTGTACATGAAAATCCTAGTAGATCAGCTGTTTCTAAAATTCTCAGTCCAGCCCGTCTGGCACCAACAACCATGCCATGTTCAAAGTCACTTAAATCACATTTCTTTCTCATTCTGATGCTGGGTTTGAACTGCAGCAGATCGTCTTGACCATGTCTACATGCCTAAATGCATTGAGTTGCTGCCATGTGATTGGCTGATTAAAAATTTGGCTTAATGAGCAGTTGGACAGGTGTACCTAATAAAGCGGCTTGTGAGTAAATACGGTCAAAAGACGTACTTTCATTTTGGAAGCGATTAATCATGATTTAGCTTTACCACTATTATTTTGTATTACTGCGCTGGTAGATTTGAATGTTTGTTTATGTATTTTAAAAATAAGCAGTAAGTTAAAAACAAGTTAAACAAAATTAAGTCAAATAGTCTTAAAGTCAGAGATGTTTTTGCTTTTTTCTCAGTATTTCCTCGTATGTTTGTCTCTGTTTTGTTCAGGAATTTAAGGAGGGCCGCAGGGCAAGTCACACGGCTCCTCAGGTGCTGTTCAGTCACCGAGAGCCTCCTCTGGAGCTGAAGGACACTGACGCCGCAGTTGGAGACAACATCGGATACATCACCTTCGGTTTGTACTATAAGCTCACATACTCACTCACACATAAACATTCATTTAGTGGCTCTAAATAAAGATGGCACATGATGGGAAGTGTTCGTTATGGATCCAGGTGCTGACCACAGCTGCTGGGAGGAGGCAGGTGAAGGCCAGACACTGCATGCACCTGTTCATTTTCAGATGTTTGGTTTTTCATAGTGTTTTTCAGTCTCATGTAAAGAAAACATCCAAAATACACTTTTATGTGTTTCATTAAATGCACTTTATCATTTTTTAACATTTAAAGGAAAACATTTAATTTATTTAAACATTATTTTTCTCCTGCACTGAGCCATAAATCTGCTTTTTTGTCAGCTCCAGTGTTTCCTCTAGGATTTTTTTTTTGCTGTGGCGCCAGGCCTTTACACAGATCTACCAACTACCTATGGCGTTATTTTAATGACAAATGTCATGAGCGCAGTATTACAAGTCGAGATTGCATACATGTAATACGAACATGCAGATTTTTTTGCTTGCATGCCGATTCCCTCTGTTCGTGCACAGCTTCTTTTACGCCCTCAAATATACGTTGCTCAACTGCAGATTTTCCTGTGCGCTCTCAAATAAACGCTGCTGAAGTGCGATTTAGTACGATTATGTAACAACTTTGTCTCCAACATTTATTAGATTTGCTAGAAATATTTATGAATGTCTTCAATAGACCTACAGAGTGGCATTAATGCATCCTGAAGTAAAGTGAAACAGCCATAAACTCCAGCAAGAAGAAGTCATTGTATGCAGAGCCATAGACTTTTATCTATAAAATATAATTATGGAAACTGTTCATCTTAACTGAAAGCTACGCTGTGTTTGCTGGCATCACGCATCAGTCAGTCAGTCAGTCAGTCAGTCAGCATGTCACCTTAAGGGATTAAAATAACACGCAGCACTACTACGGTTTCGGAAAAGGCCGCACTGCTAAAATTTACTTACTTTTTAATACGTTTTGGTGGGATTATAACCCGCTATTTAAAAAAAAAATGACTGAATGTTTTGAATGAGAGCTTGTAATGTAGCCGGGGTGGGATGAATTTTGGTGTGGCGCCCTGCCATGGAAGAATGAATGTAGCGGAACCCATGAGCACTTGCATAAAGTTTTATTTATATCTATATTTGGTATCTATATAAGGTATTTAGAGATGTGTTTACTCATTCATAATATATCTGACTATATTGACCTTATTAGGTGGAAGTGCGCCTGTTTTCGCGAATGTTTTAGAACATACGATCCAGTTGCCTATGGGAGAAATGACTAGGAATAATAAATGGCAGAAAACGGTCAAACTACTTACTCTATAAACAAGTGTTTGCATGATCATACAGACAAAATAGAATAATATAATAAGAACATATTATTTTGCAACATCAAGCAGCATAACAAGCTGTTTTTAATGTCTAAAAATGAATGGAAGTGAATGAGACCAAAAGTTTCGAGCCAAAGAGATTCAAATGGCTGCACTGGCATGTACGCGAAGAATAAGTCGAATGCAATGTTTTTTTTGTTGTTTGTTTTTTTTTTTTTTTTTTAGAAAAAAAGTGTGTTTCTGTAGCTGTGCTGTATTTTCTGAAATCTAGAGCGATGAAAAGAGATTCTAAAAAGTTCTAAAAAATTTTGCGATCCTGATATTTTAATGAATAATTGTGCAGCTTACACTAAATACATTAATTCAGGTTTAACAAGTATTAACAGAAAACACCTTTAATAACCTAAGAAACCCACCACATCCTGAATAACCTACCACAACCTCTTCCGTCATCATTATGTTTTATAGAAAATCCTAAATGCTTTCATACATGTTATTTGAGTGACTCTGTGATTGTTACAAATTTAGGATTAATCCACCAATATAATAAAACGTATTAATCTGCGGGTCACGTGTTCCGAACTGTGGTTTGTGATTGGTACGAATCACAGATCAAGCGTGATAGTGGTGTAGCGGATCATAAATCTTCAGTTTGGATCACACTACGTTTTTTTTTTTGTCACGGATTGGACCATTTTTCGGATCAGCAAAAAAGTGCGGAGACTAATGTCATTTGCTTTCCATTTATATAAAATGGGGTTTGGGGTTGTTGGGGCGGTGGATGTCGGAGGACTGTCGCAGATGAAAGTGAGCAGGGCGGAGTCGCCGCAGACGAAAGTTAAGAGGGTTGGGGAGTCGCAGAATAAAGTGAAAGTGAACAGCGGACTGGTAGGAGAGCTGTTTTTCCCGGGAGTCTCCTGTATTTCAGACCCACCTCCTGGTTTGTCATTTCTCCCGGAAACCCCACAGAATTTTAACCCCTTCCCCCGGTCCTCAGGTAATTGGTACAATCTGTAACACCCCATTCACACAGGGCTTCAGCGTCAACGCTTGACAGAGGGCGTGTCTGAAGTTGGGGCTGACGCGATCGTCATAGCAGCATCAGCCAATAAAATTAGTCCGCAATCGGCTACTGTCTGAGCTGGTGTATTTGCATACAGCGATCTGATTGGCTGGCGCTTCCGTTAGCACTTGAAACGTTGAGGAAAAACCCAACTTCTGCAGCGATCACTGCCACTGAAGCTGTGCCGATGGATCCACAATGCAGTTCGGCTACGCCTGACATCACCCATTCAAAGTGAAATGTAAACGCCCCCTGCTACAAAAGTATCACATTTTCAATCAAATTAGGCAATATAAAAATGTTTGCAATTCCTAATGTGATTATTCAACCATGGAAGTATGGTGATTCATATTAGGTAATTTTTTTTAAACCTGTTCATCTGTATTGTGTTAAATATACAGCATGAACAAAGCCCTGCTGTTTACTTGTGACAGGTGCAGTGTGTATTTGCATTCGCTTCAATAGAGCAAACGCCCAGCTTCTCTTCATGGCCGTTACACAAACCTCCTAATGGATAAAATAAAGGCACCACACCCTCAACATCAAAGCCAACAGTGTTTACCAGCTTTACTCCACTTCAGTTTTTTATGAAACCTGGAAGATTCTGGAGCCATGCAGTGTTTGCTGAGAGCTCGTTTACTTCTGTTTTATTTGTTCATTTTGTTCTGCTACCCTGCAGCATAAAATGTAGAGCAGTAATTATAATAGATATAATATTTAGTCTTAATGCATTCAAACATGATGTTATTTGTCCTTTTTATTTTTTTAAGGAAACTGCATTTAGTTATTTAAATTGATGATCTATGTAAAGCTAAACGTGTTGTCTGTTATTATCTAATTCAGTATCAGTATTTAGAAAAGTAAATTTCAGTATTTAGAAAGACTGAAGTCTGTGGGGTGAGAATTTTGAAGGAAAAACATGTTTTGTTTTATTTAAATTTTATTTTTTTTATTGTTTAATTATTGTATATTTAATTAAATTTAATATTTAATTATTTTTTTATTTAAATTAATTGTTTACTTATTTTTCATTTTATTTTGTCTAATTTTATATTTAGTTTTATTTTACAAATTTTTTATTTTATTGAATTGTTTAATTATTTAATTTTTTATTTATTTTGTATTTCATATTTTAATTTTTTTATTATTTAATTTCATTATTTAATTTAATTGTTTAATTATTTAAATTTTTTTATTCTTTAATTTATTGAATTGTTTAATTACTTTATAATTTATTTTGATTTGATTTGATTTTTATTTATTTTATTGTTTAATTATTTTATATTTAATTAAATTTCATATTAAATTTTTTATATTTAATTCAATTTTGTATTTTATTTTATTATTCTATTTTATTGTTTAACTATATTATATTTAATGTAATTTTGTATTTAATTTATTTAATTATTTATTTTTTTATTTAATTAAATTTATAATTAATTTTTTTTATTATATTTTATTTCATTTTGTATTTTATTTTTTTGTATTTTTTATAGAATTGTTTAATTATTTAATATGTTATTTTATTGTTTTATTGTTTTATTTGATTTTGTGTAATTAATTATTTATTTATTTAATTAATAATTTTTTATTATATTTTGTATTTTATTTCATTTTTATTATATTGACTTGTTTAATTATTTTATGTTTTATTTTTATTTTATTTTATAAATCTTGTTATTTATACTGGGAGATAACAGTACTGAGCAAGAAATATTTTTTTTACAATGTAGCTCTAGCTTACATACTGGCTAGAATTCTGGTTTCAATTTTGATAATTTGTGTATTTTCTCTATAATAGAAATAATGATAGAAATAGAAAAAGATAAATAGAAAAAGATGTCCTTAAATTAAATTACTAGTTTTCTTATAAAAAAAAGTTTATTATTTAGATATATTTACAGCATACACCTTAAATACATCCTGAATATGATGTTTGCAGTACTAAATATATATTTCTATTATTATTTCCTTATTATTATGTTTAGAATTTATTTATGTTTACAGCTTAACACCTTAACAGTAAAAATGATTAATTGTACCTTCTCCCAACAGGGAAAACCACCAACAAAAAAGGAATTCTTATTGATATATGGTGTCAAGGCTTTGCAATCAATAAATGTGGTTATAATGGAAGTCAATAGGGCAAAAACAGCCACCAACATAATGAAAGGGTAGTCAATTTGCCCAGCGAGGGTAGTAAATTTGCCTAGTGTATTAAGTTTTAAAAAAAATATTTTAAAGCATTTGCCCAAAATATGTGTCAAAATAAGATTTGTCACCAAAAATCATTTGCTAAAACAGAGAAAGTTGTGGCCAAATTAAGACTCAAAATCACCCGAGAGTGGATGAAATCATCCCCAATAGCACACAAGGGTTAACATTTAAACAGTACAAATGTATAAAATTATGTGTAACATACATCTAGATGGTTTATTTCCAATAAGTGCTATTTTAACTGTACACATACAAATGCAGATATTCATACAAAGGTTACATTACATTGGCTTTATTGCTTACAGAAACCATAAACAGTAAGGATCTTGTTCTCAAATAAAAATCATAACATTTTTATTACCGATTTCTCCACCAGTGCTGTTCCCTCGACACACCAACGCCAACACCAGAGACAACACCATCAACCTCATCCACACCTTCCGGGATTATCTGCACTACCACATAAAGTGCTCCAAGGTAAGATTCTCCTCACAAACGCCAACAAAACGCTCTTTGTGTTTGAGTGTTTCTCCGTTTACATACTTGTCTTTCAACCGTTCGTCCTTTAAAACAAATATGCTGAAGGAGATGAAGAAAATTCAATTTAAAGTTAATCTGTAATCTTGGGAACGTAGATGCTTTCCATTTTCAGAAGTAGTTTTATCAAAATGATCAGTAATTCGATTAATCACATATCAAGATAAAAGTCTTCTCATATACTGATAATGATATTTATCATGATATAGTACATTTTCTGTCAGTTTAATAAATTAATCATTTACATTAAGTAACCACATTGAAAGAACTATTTTTAATAAGTATATTTGATTAATTTATTATATTATTAATTACAATTTCATATTATATTATTACTAATTTAAATGTGATAAAACAGCCTGAAGCAATGTTTTGTTTATGTTGTGTTTATTTGTGTTATTGGTTGTAATTTGCTTCTTTGTTTATTACTGACTGTGACTTTTATTAAGTAATATTGATTTAAATTGATCTAATATAGGGTAGTAGTTTCTTCTCTAATACTGAAACTAGATATATGAATTATACATTTTCTTGAAACGTTAAATGACATAATTTATTAGAATGTTACATGAATCCAATGAACAAAAAATTATTTTATTTTATCTAGGCCAGGGAATTTATTAATAATATTTTAAGAGATCTGCAATTAGAAATGAAGCATTTTCTAATTAAAATACATTTATTTGAAAAGCAAAATTTTGTTTTATTTTAGGCCAGTGAATTATTTGGCAAGGCATATGAACATCTGACCAAACCAGTATTCAATTATTTAATTGAATTGAATTTAGTTTATTTATTTGTTTATTTTAAATATTTTTTTTATAAAAAATATATTTTATTTCTTTTTATTTAAATTATATATTTTTATTTACTTTTATTTTATTTATTTTATTTTTATTAAAACTTTTTATTTATTTAATTATTTTATTTTTTGTTTTGTTTTATTTTAATTTAATTTAATACAATTTTTATTTAATTTCATTAAATCTTATTTTAATTTTTATGATTTTTTATATTTACATGTTTAGTTTTATTTATTTATTTTGTTTTATTTTTTTTTTATTAATTTTTATTTCATTCATTTCATTTATTTGTTTTTGTATTTTATTTTGTTTTATTCATTCATTTTCATTTTGCCTAATCCCTTTATTAATCCGGGGTAGCCACAGTGGAATGAACCGCCAACTTATCCAGCATATGTTTTTATGCAGCAGATGCCCTTCCAGCTGCAACCCATCACTGGGAAACATCCATACACACTCATTCACACACTTACACTACGGACAATTTAGCCTACCCAATTCACCTATATAGCGCATGTCTTTGGACTTCTGGTGGAAAACTGGAGCACCCAGAGGAAATCTCACACGGTGAGAACATGCAAGCTCCACTCAGAAACGGCAACTGACCCAGCCGAGGCTTGAATCAGCGACCTTCTTGCTGTGAGGCAAACGTGCTACCCACTGCGTCACCGTGCAGCCTATTTTATTTTGCCCAGTGAATTATTTGGCAGGGCAAGTCTGACCATAGTATATAACCAAATTTTGAGCCATGCTTGAAGTTGGAATTTAAGAAACTAATATATGCTTTAATTATGATTTCAAGTTGGTCTTGTAGCAATATTTCCTTGTGGTATCAAAAATGGTATCAACATCCCAGTATCATGACAGCATTACTCAGAAGTGTGTTTTTCTTCATTTTAGGCCTACATTCACACTCGCATGAGGGCCAAGACCTCTGACTTCCTCAAGGTACTTAACCGCGCTCGCCCGGACGCTGAGAAGAAAGAGATGAAAACAATTTCGTAAGTGCCGTTTTCACAATCATTAGCATTTCACACCTTCATGTAAAACCACACATGCTTTTAGATCTTCGGCTGGAAAAAAATCTCTCTTCTGGGCTTTTATCCAGTATTAGTGGTTGATTTCTGCTGATGATGGTGCGAATCTCTGGGTTGTTTAGTTCAATACCCGAGGCGCATACTTGTGGAAGATGAATTATTTTGTGAAACATTATTAATTACTCAGAGGTGTTGCTCAAGTCGTTGTTTCTTAGAGCCGTTATGATTACTGTGTACTTCACAAATACACTTCAGCTGGCTGTTGTTTGAGCTTGTTCAAAACGAAACTTTGCCAAATGTTGCAAAATATTTTCTTCGGAAAAATAGCTGAGGAGAATTTGATTTTATCAGTAATGTAAAGTTTTCGAAACAGACCAACCATGAGCTCCAATGATGTCATTTTAGCAATAAGTAAATGCATAAATAAATAACAAAAAAAATAAATGAATAACTAAATAAATGCATGAATAAAAAAAGCATAAATAAATACATAAATGCATAAATGCATAAAAAATAAATAAATGCATAAAAAATAAATAAATGCATGAATAAATAAATACATGCATGAATGAATAAATAAATAAATAAATGCATAAAAAATAAATACGGTAATAAATAAATACATGAATAAATAAATAAATGCATGAATAAATAAATGAATGAATAAATAAACAATTGCATGAATAAATAAATGCATGAATAAATAAATGAATGAATAAATAAATAAATGCATGAATAAATAAATACATAAATAAATTCATAAATAAATGAATGAATGAATAAAAAAATAAATGCATGAATAAATAAATACGTAAGTACATAAATAAATAAATAAATAAATACATAAATAAATGCTTGAATAAATAAATAAATAAATGCATGAATAAATAAATTCATAGATAAATAAATGCATGAATAAATAAATAAATAAATAAATGCATGAATAAATACATAAATAATAACAAATAAATGGTTTAAGCTATCTGGTGAAATTGTATTCAAATTGCAATATATATCGCAGAAAAACAAAATGTTGCAATGTCCAATTTTTTCAATATCGTGCAGCACTAGTTTAGATCCACTTCAAATGTTGACTACTGTTTATGATAACACTGAATATGAATTTAATCCTCCTCCTCTGATCTGTCCAGGGGCAAGACCTTTTCTCGTTAAGGAAACGATGTGCAATCAAGAGAGCAGCGTTGGTGGACTCCATTAAACTCCTCTGGCCAGTGATGTCGATCCTCCACTCGTAATTTGCACCTTGACAGGGAGACCAATAAATTCCTTGCTTTGCATTTATAGGATAAATGTTATTTGTATGTCGGATAAACGTTTTTTTGATACGCTCTTATGTTTCATTGCGTAGTTGTCTGACGGTGTTTTATTGACATTAGACTGTCATGCAGTATTTTCCCTTTCCTCTTCCTTTTGCCGCCTCTGTTTCGCCAAAAGCATCAATATTGGACATCATAAAATGGTCGTGAATAAACCAGTCTTCTATACAAGTGGCTCTTTGACTGTTATTTATGTTAATTGTGCATAAATGCATGTAGTTTACACAGTAATATGGTGAAATGTTATTGCAAGTACTGTTATGCATTTTGTTTGATTCTTGTGATGAATTTACGGCATCAAGTCTTCAGTAATCATTGAGAAATCACGTGTTTCAAAGATATTGTGTGTTTCAAAGATATTATGCGTTTCAAAGATATTATGCTAAAGGATAGCATTTTGGCAGATCACCTACTGCACCTTTAAGTAAAATATTTCAAACTGAAAACAAGATTATTTTACTTGCATAAATAAATGCATAAATTAATACATAAAACAAATAAATGCAAAAATCAAATAAGCGGATAACTAAATAAATAAATGCATAAATAAAATAAATAAATGGAAACTAAATAAATGCATAAATAAACTAACAAATGAAGCATAAATAAATTAAACAAATGTGTAAATAAATAAATGCATAAATAAATTAATGCATAAAGTAAATAAATAAATACATACATAAATTAAATAAATGCATAAATAAATAAATACATTAAATAAATGCATAAATAAATACATAAATAAATGCTTGAATAAATGCTTGAATAAATGCATAAATAAATACATAAAATAAATGTATAAATAAATAAATGCATAAATAAATAAATACATAAAATAAATAAATGCTTTAATAAATTTTTAAATAAATAAATATATAAAATAAATAAACGTTTAATGCATAAATAAATAAATACATAAAAACAAAAATGCTTAAATAAATAAATACATAAATAAATGCTTAAATGCATACATAAATAAATACATAAAATAAATAAATACTTAAATGCATAAAAAATAAATACATAAAATAAATAAATGCTTAAATGTTTAAATAAATAAATACATTAAACAGATAAATGTTTAAATAAATGCATAAATAAATGAATACATAAATAAATGCTTAAATGCATAAATAAATAAATACATAAAATAAATATGCTTAAATGCATAAATAAATACGTAAAATAAATAAATGCATAAATAAATAAATACATAAAATAAATATGCTTAAATGCATAAATAAATACATTACATAAATAAATGCATAAATAAATAAATACATAAAATAAATAAATAAATGCATAAATTAAATAAGTGCATAAATAAATAAATACATAAAATAAATGAATGCATAAATCAATAAAAATATGTGCAAAAATAAATATATGAAAAACAATTTAATAACAATTACTTTTTCCCATCATTGCTTGTAAATTTTCTATTTCAAATTTAATATCTATCTCAAACTTCTTGTATACCGGGATATTTTGCAATAAACCTCTAATAAATTATTTAAAAATGACATTTTTTAACAAAACCCAAATTAACTGTTTATCAGAAGTAAAGTTTACAAAAAAATGTTTTATTGTGTTTTATAATTATTATTTTTTGCTGATGATGTCTTTTTAAAAATTTAATCAAACAGTAATTGTTATTTTTAAAGCTTTTTAATGTATTTATTTTAGCATTTATTTTTCTTTATCTTATTTATTTATTTATGTATGCATTTATCTATGCATTTATTTATTTGCATAGATATTTGTTAGAAAAACGCCCGGAGTTGGCGGGACGTTTCCTAATGAGTGCCTCAATTGAGTCGTTCATTCAAATGATTTGTTTAAATCACCGAAAAGAAGCAGTGAATCATTGAACTGTTCGATTCTTTCATAAACTGATTCCTTCAAAATGGACGCCACCTCCACGCCGCACGGTTTTGTTTCAAGATGCACAAATGATAAT
This sequence comes from Danio tinwini, assembly GCA_903798205.1. NCBI lineage: Eukaryota > Metazoa > Chordata > Actinopteri > Cypriniformes > Danionidae > Danio > Danio tinwini. The sequence goes on from CAIGQZ010032409.1 coordinate 7,659,357, forward strand.
CTCCGGCTTGTTTAGAGGTATTTACGTTGACAAAAGAGATAAAACAGAGTCTGAATTGTAACTATCTTTATATTAGCGTCTTTTTGGTTTAAAACTGTTTATAAATTCGCAGTTTCACGATGGCGCTTGATAGTGGTGAAACGTCTTATGGAAAATAATATCAGAAAATATATAACGTCAATGAGATTATAGTAGCTTGAAATATGTTAATTTAACTTTTATTCTATTATTCATCACTTAGTCAATACTTTTGAGCCTTCAATACACATTAGCAGTGTTGGGGAGGTTACTTTGGAAATGTAATAGAGTACAGATTACAAATTACCCTATTTAAAATGTAATAAGTAGTGTACCTTTTCAATGACTTTATAAAAGTAACTGATTAAATCAGATTTTTGATTACTTTTAAGTTTCTAATAGATATTTTCAACAAAATAATTTTCAAGCATTTATACGAAGCAGGTGTGAATCTTGCGTCACTTGAATTAAGATTATATTCATTTATTTTTAAAGTACAGCCACCACAAAACCAGACCTTATAACAAAACAAAAAAAGTTTACTGTTGTTACAAAACTAAATTTGAGTTGGTTGTGCAGGGGGATTTCTGTGGCATTTGCAATAAAAATACATCCAAGCTATTTTTGCAATTTTCATTTTTAAATCAAAGCAACTTAAATCCAAATCAATCACATCTTAGTGATCAAAAAAACTATCAATGAAACATGTGAGGCAAAATTGTTCAGTTCAATTATTTACTGCAAATAATATGCTGTACTACACAGAAACAAATGATAGTATATAGCAGCTAAACCAAATCCAATAAAACCAGGTGTTATGCATTTAAAATATAGAAATTTATAGTAAAGGGAAATATTTAGGAATGAGCATTATATTGTGTATATATATTTACAATTCTTTATTAATAAATTACACTACATAATCTAGTATCATTAGTAACTATAATGAACTAGTAATTACCATAGTATACTTTAGCTTTTACTACAGTAAAATAAACTATAAT
>CAIGQZ010032409.1:7660778-7675530 GCA_903798205.1 Danio tinwini
CGTAATAATAATAATATATATATATATATAGACCTCCTCTCCCTCAGTCATCTTTCCATCAAGCAAATTTCTCGTGTTAGCCTAATTGGTTGGCGACGTCACCGACCAGAGCGAGAGGTATAAGAAGAAATCGTCATTCTCGCCGTCATATGGCTTTATTTTCATCGGCTTTTCATTTTCATTTTGATCCGCGATTGGTAAATGTAGCTTGTGTAAACGCTTCTGCGCTACTTGACTAAAAAATAGCTTCGCTACTGAAAAGCTATTTGATTTAGAAAGTAGCGAAGCTACCGCCACGCTACTGGGAAATTTAGTTATAGCAGAATAACACCGCCTTAATAAATGGCCTTAGCAGAAGGCATTGTGCATATCAAAAACAGGCAAAGCATCAGATTAATATTATTCAACATATTTTTAAAGAAAAATTTCAGATGTAACCCCATTTGTAATCTTTTAACATTTTCATAAGTAACTGTAATTTAATTGCACATTTTTCCCTCTCAGTAACTGTAACAAATTACTGTTACATTTATTTTGAAATTAAATTAAGTAATGCCATTACATGTAACTAGTTACTCCACAACACTGCGCATTAGTGTTTGGTTCAGTAGTATCTGGATGCAAGCTGAGACTATATCTCAGTCGTTTAGTTTTCGAAAAGTGAGTAACAATACTGTAAAAGTCTTTTCCTAGTCTTATGTATTTAAAAATTGTTCAATTAAGAAGCATTTTATAGACAAGTAAAACATGTTTTATTCTAAGAAATAATTAGTTAAAATTGAGGTTTTCCAGCGTGGCAAATAAAAATAATACCATCTTGTTTTTTAATTTGAAATATTTTACTGAACTCCCTGGCAGATAATTTCTTGTTTCAAGGAAACACTCACTAAACTTTGACATATTATAACTGAAGATAAACATATTTTTGCATGTCTGGAAAATGTTTCATCTTATTAAGACTAGAATTAGTCTAGATTAGAAACTAGACAAAAACAAAGTAAGAAAAGCATTTTTTGCAGTGAAGTACTCGATAATGTCAACTCGCATAAAGCACAGCATTAACGTTATCCTTTTTTTAATCATGCTATTTTAGTTTATTTAGTATATTTAGTATTTTTATCTTTTTATTTTTTTTATTTTTTTGTTTTATTATTTTATTTAATTGTTTAGCATAGACTGTAAAAATGGTAGCTAGACATTAAAAAAAAAACAAAACTGACAAAAACTGAGGCTTGTAATTCTTTTAATGTGGAACTGGAGATTGATAGATTTGCTCTTCATAACGAAACTCTGAACAGTATGAAGGAACAGAAGTCAGAGATGAAGAACAACTGAGGCAGCAAGATTTACGACGAGCTACTCCTCATCATCATCATCATCCTCCACAACAACATTGTGAGAAACTTCTCCTTTTTCTTTATCATCTTCAACTGGTGCCTTCTCTTTCTCCACTACCTCCACTATTACTGTCTCCTCTACCTCCAGCAGCACTTCTAGTTCCTGATGTTTTGTTAACTCCCCGTCGTTCTCCGCTAACTCCAGTTGTTTTGTTATCTCCTCTTCATCCTCAAAGACGTCCTGCTCGATGTGGTTTGTGGGATTCTGCTCCAGTTCGCTCTGAGAGACCACCTCTCCATCCACTATTTCTTGGGTGATGATGATGGCTTTCTTAAGACCTACGGTTGTAGGAAGAGGAGGAGGTGGAGCTGGAAACAGAGCACAGGCTTCGAGGTTAGAGTCAGTCTTTAATAATGCATTTATGTTAGGGCTGAACAATATATCGTTTAAGCATCAATGTGTATCGGGAGTAGTCACATCACGTGACTAGGTTATTTATTAAAGATTAAATGATAAAGATATTATTTAAACAATGATGACCATGTCATTTTACATTGGATTGTTCAATTTCTGTACATGAATACTGTTAGACTCCCCAGAAAGCCATAAAGCACTGCATGTTTATTAGTTTTTCTTGTAATTTATTATAATTTATGCAGACACACTGCATAGAAAAAGACGAAATCAATCTGAATTAATATAACCTTTCCAATTCGCGCTATTCAAATCATCTGGTGAAATTATATAGGGTTGTCATGATACTGGAATTCGGTACCAATCAATACTGAAATTTTAAAAACGTCCATTTCCCGCTAACTTGTTCATGCTTTTGTCAGCAGCAGGGTGGATTACTGTAACGGCCTCCTCACGGGCCTTTCCAAAAAGACAGTCAGACAGTTGCAGCTCATCCAGAACGCTGCGGCCAGGATTCTGACCAGAAGCAGGAAATCAGAGCACATCACACCTGTCCTCAGGTCTTTACACTGGCTCCCAGTTACATTCAGAAAAGATTTTAAGGTATTATTACTTGTCTATAAATCACTAAATGGCCTAGGACCTCAATACATTACAGATATGCTCACTGAATACAAACCTAATAGATCACTCAGATCTCTAGGATCATATAAACTAGAAATTCCAAGAGTTCAGTCAAAGCAGGGTGAATTGGCTTTCAGCTACTACGCCCCTCGCTGCTGGAATCAGCTCCCAGAAATGATCAGATGTGCTCCAACATTAGGCACATTCACATCAAGACTGAAAACACATCTGTTAAGCTGTGTGTACTGAATGAGCACTGTGCTACATCCGACAGGTCACACTATTGGTTTTCTCTTCTTTTTCATTTTTTTATAACCTGTTTTAACACCTTTTTATTTGTTTTTTTATTATCTGTTTTAATTTTTTTCTTATACTTGTTTCTTTTATTCTTGTTTATGTAAATCACTTTGAATTGCCAGTGTATGAAATGTGCTATATAAATAAACTTGCTTTGCCTTGCTGTTATGTGTTACAAACCCCTGATGGTAGTCTAGGGGAAATGGGGTTTGACATTTAGTAACAATTAAAATACATTTATACCAACAGTGAAATAAGTGCAAATGACAACCAAAGTAAATACCCAAAATTGTGCCCATTTATAATACCCAAAAGTGAACAAAACAATGAATTAATCAAAAATAAAGAAAATAAAGTAAGGCAAAAATATGTATTTACAATATACATACAACACTGAGACAGATACAAAGACGGGGAAAAACGAGAGCTGGCAGAAGGGATGTAGGCGGGGCTAAAGAAATGAAAAGAACAAAACCTAACTATCTAACTCCCCAGAAGCATCTAACTAACTAAATGTGTGAAAACAAAATAATAAATAAACACAAAAAGAGTGTAAACACGAAAACAGAATTTGGAACGTTTCAAAGTCACGCGGATCAGCTGGTTTGTCAGTAAACTGACATACGAGCGATCTGCTTATGAATCGCAGCTTTAAAACGCTCCAGTGTCTGTATCTGTGGTTACACTCAGTATACAGCAGTGAGTTTGGTGAACTGATGACCTTTACGGCCAATCACAGTCATTTCTGTTGAGGAAGTGAACACAATGACAAACCAGCGGTGTTTAAGAACGTGCTCAACAACGCTCATATGTTCGTGGGAAATGAACATTTTTAAAATATCAGTATCAAACCGATTGGTATCGAATTCCAGTATCGTGACAACCCTTTGCAATGTGTATCTCAGCAAAACATAATATTGCAGATTCTTCCAATATTGTGCAGCCCCAATTTAGGTAGCATTTAGGCAATTTGTGCTATTAATACATATAAAAAAAAACATTAGAAGCTTGACAAGCAAACAAACTTACCCTTATAGGAAACACACATAAGCTTCACTTGTTAAATTCACTTGTGAAAAATGTAAGAAAAAAACATGTTAAACTTTTTTTTTTAAAGTGAAACATCATGTGATAACATTTACCATACAGTTGAAGTCACAATTATTCGCCCTCCTATGATTTTCTTATCTTTTTCAAATATTTCTCAAATGCTGTTTAACAGAGCAAGGAATTTTTCACAGTATTTCCTATAATATTTTTTCTTCTGGAGAAAGCCTTATTTGTTTTATTTCTTTTTAAAACCATTTTATTGTCAATATTATTAGCCCCCTTAAGCAATATTTTTTTGATTGTCTACAGAACAAATCATCGTTATACAATGACTTGCCTAATTACCCTAACTTGTCTAATTAACCTAGTTAAGCCTTTAAATGTCACTTTAAATTGAATACTACTATCTTAAAATATATTTAGTCAAATATTGCAACCCAAGCTCATTCTGAAAACGAAGTCCCGTGGACGTTTCTGGAGACCGTGAAATACATCCTGGTAGGTACTTACTTTTGCAGTTTTTGTTTTCGCGAATCTGCGAGAGGCTGCTGTGTGCGCTTTTTCACATCTCAAATTTCTTTTGCGAGTGCCGTTCGCGCCCGCTGTTCTCGTGTAAACCCACCAGAGGCCGCTGTCGACTGTTTGTCTGACTGTCCGACTGAATGGCCGGCCCACCCTTCTCCTTCCCTAAACCCAACCAACTTTATCGATTGACCCGCCCACCCACTTACTTCCCTGAACCCAACCAACAGTTTACAAAAGCCAGCCAGAAAAAGGAAAGCCCACATTTTTGGATTTTACTGCATTCTTACCCTGTTATTTACTTGTTTATTTAATTTTTTGACTTCAGTTTTTGTCTTAACTGATTTCTGGAACCGTTCTTCCCCAGACTCGAACCCCGTTGTCGTGGTCAACTCCTCTCTGCGTCTCAAATCCGCCGATGTAACATGACGCGCTAACGGGACAAACTGGTTGCGGCGGGAAAACCCTCCACACAGAGGTGAGTGGTCAGCTGGTGAGCGCGAAAAGGAACGGCGTCATACCGCCCCGTAGCGTTTGTTTAAAAAAACCCAAAATGAAGCCATGCGTTCCTCCCGGGACGTATTTCGCGGTCTCCAGAAACGTCCACGGGACTACGTTTTCAGAATGAGCCTGGGTTGCAACATTGTGTACTGTCATCATGGAAAAGATAAAAGAAATCAGTCATTAAAACTATTATGTTTAGAAATGTGTTAAATCTTCTTTCTGATAAACAGAAATTAGGGGAAAATATACAGGAGGGCTAATAATTTAGGTGGGCTAATAATGCTATCTTCAACTGAACGTTCACATTTGTTTCACATATTAAAATGTGATTGCATACGTGTGAAGCTCATATGTTTTCTTTTTTTTTGTAAGGATAAAGTTTGAGATTGCTGCATATATATTAGTTGGGAAGCAATGTTTTAATAAGCAAATAAAAATGACTTCAGGTCAGTCTATGAATCAGGTGCCTGTTGCAGTTGGAGAAGTACTTTAATTTTTTATAATATGACATAATTGAAGTAAATTATTAATTTACAAAAGGTTAATACAAGCATAATTCTTAATCTAATGAAGCTAAATAGTCACATTTTAATACTCTGAGATGTAATTAATGAAATTTGTACCATGCAGAAGTTTTGAACAGTTTTGATTTTACAAAAAAACAAAAAGTAATATCAACCTTTTCCTCAAATTACTTAATTATTTTAATTTATCACTTTTAAAAGATAAAGAGTTTTGGGGTCAGTAAGAACTATATTATGATTTCCAGAAAATTATGAAGTGACATATCTGTTTTCAGATTTATAAAAACAACATTAACATTGATTATAGTGATTATATTTGTTTAGCATACACTTACTGGCCACTTTATAAGGTACACCTATCCAACTGCCAACTGCAAATTTCTTATCAGCCAATCACATGGCAGCAACAAATGCATTGAGGCATTTATCATGCATTTAGACATGGTCAAGACGATCTGTTGCAGTTCATACCAAGCATTAGAATGGGGAAGAAAGGTGATTTTAAGTGACTTTGAATGTGGCATGGTTGTTGGTGTTCGACAGGCTGGTCTGAGTATTTCAGAAACTGCTGATCTACTGGGATTTTCACGCACAACCATTTCTAGGGTTTACAGAGAATGGTCTGAAAAAGGGAACATATCCAGTGAGCGGCGGTTCTGTGGGCAAAAATGCCTTGTTGATGCTAGAGTTCAGAGGAGAATGGCCAAACTTGGCAACAGAAACTTAAATAACCACTTGTTACAACCGAGGTATGCAGAAGAGCATCTCTGAAAACACAACACGTCCAACCTTCAGGCGGATGGGCTACAGCAGCAGATGACCACACCGAGTGCCACTCCTGTCAGCTAAGAACAGGTAACTATAGAAGATTGGAAAAATGTTGCCTGGTCTGATGAGTCCCGATGTCTGTTGCGACATTTGGATGTTAGGGTCAGAATTTGGCGTCAACAACTTGAAGCATGGATCCATCCTGGCGTGCATCAATGGTTCAGGCTGGTGGTAGTGGTGTAATGGTGTGTGGGATATTTTCTTGGCACACTTTTAGTACCAATTGAGCATCGTGTCAATGCCACAGCCTATCTGAGTATTGTTGTTGACCATGTTCATCCCTTTATGACCACAGTGTACTTATCTTCTTATGGCTACTTCCAGCTGGATAACACGCCATGTCATAAAGCGTGAATAATCTCAGACTGGTTTCTTGAACATGACAATGAGTTCACTGTGCTCAAATGGCCTCCACAGTCACCAGCTCCTTTGAGCACCTTTGGGATGTGGTAAAATAGAAGATTGACATCATGGATGTGCAGCCGACAAATCTACAGCAACTGTGTGGTGCTATCATGTCAATATGGACCAAAATTTCTGAGGAATATTTCTAGTACCTTGTTGAATCTTTGCCACGAATAACTAAGGCAGTTCTGGAGGCAAAAGGTACTAGTAAGACCCGATACTAGTAAGGTGTACCTAATAAAGTGACTGGTGAATGTATGTAGTAATGATGCTGAAAAAAAATCAATAACTTTAAAATTGCAATAATATACAAAAAATAATTACTGTCCTCATGAATTAAATGAAGCACTAAAGAGCAAAGGAGACAAAATAAAAAGAAAATTTTGACAGATTTACCAACCACAAAACTCAAATAACATCAAAAATTTATTTAGCTATTCTCAAAACTATTTCCTTATTATATATGCCAATAGTACTAGATATAAAACAGATAATTTAATGCCAATAATGCTAAACATGTTGTATGAAAAGTCACAAGTGGCACCTGCTTTTTAGAAAGACCCATTTGATTCTTCAGCTAACTGTAAAGACATTTAACTTCAAACACTTGCATGATATTAGCAGTGAGAAACATAAACAGCGTGACTGATGTGTGTGATTTCAGCCAGCGAGGCCTCAGCAGCACTGTTTACTCGTCTGTTAGATCGCAGAGCAGTGAGTGATGATTAGTATGAAGGCAAAACTTGATGTGGGTTAGGCAAGCGTGTTTGTTAACTCATACTGACGATGCCTAAGATCTACATGTCACGGCACTCACCTGCATACAAGGCCTGCTCTAAAGAAAATTCCTCTCTGTGGGAGGGAAGAGAAAACATCAGACAGTGGCACAAATGGAGGGTCTTGCTGGGAAAGGGTGCAACTGAATGTTCAAGACTGGGGTGTAGGGATGAAACCATTCACTGATCTCACTTAGGCCTGTCACAATAATCAATATATTGACTTAATCGCACAACACATGGACATGAGACATAGAGATATAAACTTCAGTTTACTATAGTTCTCGCTTCAGTTGTATCCTTATTTATTTGGCATCTCAATTCATTTCAATCATCTCATATTTAAATAAAATTTCAACCAGTCTGTTATTTCCTAATAAGATGGATTAAAGTTAGAAAATACCCTAGTTATATTCAATTCAAGTTTATTTCTATAGCGCTGTTCACAATAATTATTATTTCAACGCAGCTTTACAAAAGGTGCACATTATAGCGTTACAATCAAATTCAGAAAAGTAACGGTTATTGGTTACCATAACTTTATTAGTTGCTAATTACGTTAACTAGTAAACTAGTAACTAATAGCTTTTAATTGTTAAAGTTATTATATCTAAACACAGTTAACCTGCAGTCATACCAATATTATATTAATGATACCTAATTTAGTTTTTGATCACCTTCCAAATATATATTTACATCCATTTAAAGTCAGAAAACACTTTACTTTTATTATGATGGCCAGTGCAGCGTTAGTTGTTTTTTTTCAAACTATTTCTTCTTAGAGTGCACTCACACTATGCTATCCGAACTGTGCCTGGTCACATTTCCCTGTTCGTTTGACTAGTGTGAGTTCACTGAATCGAGTGCAGGCGTGGTTCGGTTGGCAGACTCTGGCCAGGTTGGAAAAGGTGTGCCAGAGCATGGTTCGGTTGGTCTTTGGTGCGGTACGCTTGTAGTGTCAGTGCAAAACTGAAGATGCGACATCACTAATAAGGGACTGTTTCATATGGATTTATTAATCATTCTTACTTTTCAACGAAAGCAAACTCATAGTTTATTAAAGATACAAACCCTTCTGTGCACCTTCAGCAATACCTGCAGCACAAGGACTTTTATGATATTTTATGAGCGTCCAAGGTTTTGAATCCATTTCGCAAAATATTTGACTGTGTGTCACTGCATCCAAAACAACTCAAAATAATACAAAACAATATAGCTAAAGCAATGTCCACTGTGCTGAGTGAGAGCGCTTCTCTTCCTGTTAAACTAAACAGTCGCATCATCGATGACGTAAGCGTGCTCAGGCTCTGAAGGTAAAATGCAATGAGTGCAGGCCATCAGGGAAGGGGGAACAAGAGAGCTTTGGCACGGTTCAAGGCAACTGTAGTGCGAGTACTCTCTTAATGTGTCAACAGTACAAACTAAGCTCTTTAGGACTCCCCTGCAACAATGGTGTCTGAGGATCAAAGGTTGTTTCCTGGCAGCCAATGAAGACCATTGTTTGACATTATGCAAATTTGTTGCAAATCTCTGTAGGTTTGTCCAGGACATACAGGGCCATTTACACAGAACATATCTTTGCATCTAAAATAATAAGACGCAGCCCTCAGAAATTTTTTTTAAAAGCACCTCCTCTGATATGTTGCTGTCAAATAAAACAGTTGTCATGCTAACTTCACTGCAAAAATGCTTTTCTTACTTGATTTTTTTGTCCTATTTCTAATCCAAATATAAAAAAATCTTAAATCAAGAAGCATTTTATAGACAAGCAAAATATATTGTATTGTTTTAAGAAATAATATGTCAAAATTAGTGTTTTTTTTTTCTTTAAACAAGCAAAATAATCTGCAAATGGGGTAAGGAAAATAATCTTATATCAAAAGGAAAAACAAGATTATTTAGCTTACCCTATTGGCAGATTATTTAGTTTGTTTTTAAGAACAACTCACTTAATTTTGGCTTATTATTTCTTAAAACGACAGGATATTTAATTTAAGAATTGTTAGATGTTTAGATTAGAAACAAGGCAAAACATGTAAGTAAGTAAAGCTATTTTTGCAGTGGTGCTACTGTAAAAAAAACAAAAAAAACAGAAGCTCACAACTCTTGCCCCGCCTCTGAGTTCTTCTGATTGGTTCACTGCTTTAGAACTGACATTGATGGTGCTTCGTGTAAAAGTAGAAATTCCTTCAACTTGATAAGATGTCTTAAAAACACAACATTCATGTGCAAGCATTGCAAAAGATGTGAGATGTGAATGTAATGGGCTCACACATCTATCAAGCACATGTTTACATAGAAAAACTATAGTAAAGTAGCACACTGGAATGAAAAATGCGTTTTTTGTGAATGGCTCCTAAGATTGCGATCACTGATGGCAGTAATCAGTTCTTTCTATAAGACAATGCTTCTGTTTATTGTGCGCTTTGAAACTTTTTACATTTACAAAACAGCTGTAATATTATAGTAATATTCGAAAAAGCATAACAGCGATACTTTAGGGCAGGAGTCACCAATCTCGGTCCTGGAGGGCCGGTGTCCCTGTAGGGTTTATCTCCAACTTGCCTCAACACACCTGCCTGTATGTTTTAAGTATACCCAGTAAGACCTTGATTAGCTTGTTCAGGTGTGTTTGATTAAGGTTGGAGCTAAAATCTGCATGACACCAGCCCTCCAGGAACAAGTTTAGTGACCCCTGCTTTAGGGTGTCAATCAGGGCTATTTATTTGGCAGCCCGCGGGCCAAACCCGGCCCACGAGGTGACCAAAACATCAAAAATAAATTTAGTTCAGTCGAAAAACGTTCGCTATTCACCTTATTCTCTGCGTACGAGCGGGCGCAGCCATTTAAATCATTTTGGCTGGATGCTTCCGGTCTCATTTACTTCCATTCATTTTTAGAGGTTAAAAACAGCCCGTTATGCTCCATGATGTTGCAAACTGATGTTTTCTTATTAAATTATTCTATTTTGTCTGTATAATCATGCAAACACTTGTTTTTAGAGCGAGTAGTTTGAGCATTTTCAGCCGTTTATTATTCCTAGTCATTTCTCCCATAGGCAACTGAATCAGAAGTTCTAATACAATCGCAAAAACGAGCGCACTTCTGCATTAAAGAATAAGGTCAATAGTTATGAAGTGACGTGCATCTGTTCAATACAGCACAAGCTGCAATTGAAGGCTGCGCAGAGAGTGAGTCAAGTGACATTAAGCGAGTGGCGCGGGCAGCTAAAAACATTTGGATATGTTTGTTTAAAAGGCCTTTTGTACAATGCACTAATATGGATGCAACGATTAGCCGATTTCACTAATAACCGAGCTTTAATTCATTTAACTTTAATTCATTACGGATAATTAATCGTAAAGGTTCTCAATGCATCGTTTCTGTTGCACGAAACAAAACTGCTGCAACTAAATAAAGTTATGCCACCTGTGTGCTAGTTTAAAGTTCCGAGCTTATACCGAGGCTAATACGCACGCACGTTGGATAACTATAGCAGCAGGCTGTTCACAGATCATGTCTTTTCTGCGCGCAAGTTCATTATTTCCAATGGAGACATGCGCATATTGGGAGCGGTGTGCGCACGGCTCGTAGATCGGACCAATGCACTCGTGCCCTCAAGGTGCATACAGTAGAAATTATCTCACACTGTAATGGTGAGAGTTGTGCGTGGCTTTCAGTGCAATGTAAACAAAAGATACGTTAGACGAATTATTACGTATTATTAAAATGATTATGTATGTATGAACGCGAATAACAACTGTTCATTTAAATTCTTAGCTAATATAAAGCTTAAATTATCATTAAACAAATACATTTTTTTATTTATTTTTTATTTATTTATTGTTCTGTGATTTTTATTTTCATTGTAAAAATAATCACTTGTGTTTAAATCACAAACTTGCATTTATTTTAAAGTCTAAAGAGAGAAATGGACTATTGCTTGTTTTTGTATTAATGTTTTGTGCTGTATTTGGTTACTGAGCAGCAATAAACTACACTTTTAAATACAAGCAGTTTTCTTGTGATTTTCTAGTGTTTTGAATTTAATAAATGCATAATAATCGTGATAACCGTGAAACCATAATTATTCTTCAGACTATAATTGTACAACCAAAATCTATAAACGCCACAGCCATATTACCCTGCAGCCCAAGACCGGTTACTCGCTGAAGCTAAGCAGGGCTGAGCCTGGTCAGTAGCTGGATGGGAGACCACGTGGGAAAACTAGGTTGCTGTTGGAAGTGGTGTTAGTGAGGCCAGCAGGGGGCGCTTAACCTGTGGTCTGTGTGAGTTCTAATGCCCCAGTAAAATTGAAGGGGACACTACACTGTCATTGGGTGCCGTCTTTCGGATGAGACAAAAAAAAACAAGGGTCCTGACTCTCTATAGTCATTAAAAAAAAATCCCATGGCACTTCTCGTAAAGAGTAGGGGTGTAACCCCGGTGTTCTGGCAAAAGTCCCTCAATCGGCACTTTCCCATCATGGCCTCCCAATCATCCCCATCCACCGAATTGGCTTCATCACTGTCTCTTCACTCCACCAAAAGCTGGTGTGTGGTGAGTTCACTGGTGCCGTTGTCCTGTGGCTGCCGTCGCATCATCCAAGTGGATGCTACACACTGGTGGTGGTGTGAAGAGACCCCCCCCCCCCCTCATGATTGTGAAACGCTTTGGGTGTATGACAAATATACTTAAATATACTATATAAATACACTTTACATTACATTACATTACAAACGCTGAATCCCTAATTGTTACGCAGTTTAAAACATTGTCTGAATGTAGAAGCCTACTTAAGCATTGCACTGCTTTTGTTGTGCTTCGAAATACAACATTTGAATACGTTTGTAAAAAAGCCATATTGTACAATGCAGTGATGTTATGTAGTTTTAAAACACAACATATTAACATTTTAATGTAGAAAAAGCCAACGTGGGTATCTTAAGGAGCAAAAAACAGCATATGGGCTCTTATATTGCTGTTGTGTTATCACTCATATTGCAAGTCATATCTCTCCGGCCCCTTATTTGGGATGCTTTTTATGAACTGGCTCCCATGACAAACTAATTGAATAGCCCTGGTGTAAATGATCATTCACTGGCAATATTGAGCAACTGTTTTTCTGCATGTTAAGGGGGATGTGTCCATCTCTTTGTCTGTGGTGTGTTTTACACAGATGCTTGCTGAGACATGTTTCTCACAAGCCTGTAGGGAAAGAGTTTGTCCCGAGCGTTTGTTACTATAGCGTGACTGAAAGGTATGCTTTGTGCCTGCTAGATTTGCATGGGTAGCTCACAAGGGAATATGCTGTATGCAAACAACAATATTGTGGGATTGAAAAACATGACCACATGGTGCAGTTTTCAAAATGATAGGGATAGTTAACTCAAACATTACAATTCCAAATCTGTATGACTTTTTTTTGTTAGGCTTAACATAAATTAAGATATTTATGAATCAACATGAATTATGATGACGGGTGTGGGTGTTGTAGTGCTGTCCCATTTCTTAGGGGTAAATTTGAAGCCCTTCCACTTCACACTCTGTTACAAGGGCCAAGGGGAAAGTCATCATATGTCTTAATTTATGTTGATTCATGAATATCCTAATTCATGTTGAACCTAACAAAAAAAAGTCATATGAGATCAACGATCGCAACTGCTGGAGTTATTCCAGCTGCTTATTTTTTGGTATTTATCTTCTGGAAATCTCCAAAGTCAACGATATCATGTTATCTTAACGATATAATGTAGCAATGAGCTCATCTCTGTACTGTGCATTTACACCATGGCCATAGTCATCTATGTAAAACACGGCTGTGCGATTTTTAGGGAAAATATCTAATTGCATTTTTGTTTTGACTTAGCGCGATTTCGATTTGAATTTCGATTTAATTTTGTAGTTAAGCTTCAGCAACAATTCTGTGACAGCTCTTAAAAATGACCTGTTTTTGTTAGGTGTCTGTGAGTTTTAACATTAAAATATTCCCATATTACCAATGCTGTTTTTCTTTGATATTAATTATTCTATTAATGCTTCTGAAGTTGCAGACTCCATTATCCCACTTGTTCGCACTTTCCTGTTTGTTTTTTTTATTTTACTGTGGGTGTTCTGCATAGTTTGGTTGCACAACTCTTTTTGGGCAGAACAAAAGTGTGCTTACTTTATTGGTTAGTAAGACCAGCAGCTAGCTTTCTGCAACTCTCACATGGTCACCCACTGAAGCTAAGCAGGGCTGCGCCCGGTCAGTACCTGGATGGGAGACCACATGGGAAAGCTAGGTTGCTGCCGGAAGTGGTGTTAGTGAGGCCAGCAGGGGGTGCCCAACCTGCAGTCGGTCTCATTAAAAATCCCAAGATGTCCTTTAAAAAAGAGTAGGGGTTTAACCCCGGCATCCTGGCCAAATGTCCACCACTGGCCTCTGTCCATCATGGCCTCCTAACCCTCCCCATATCATAATTGGCTTCATCACTCTCCACCAATCAGCTGGTGTGCGGTCTGACGTCGCGTCATCCAGGTGGATGCTGCACACTGGTGGTGGATGAGGAGATTCCCACCAATGTGTAAAGCGATTTGAGTGCCTAGAAAAGTGCTATATAAATGTAAGGAATTATTATTATTATTATCATATTATTATATTATTATTATTTTGAAGACTCAAGGGTTGTCACGATACTGAAATTCGGTACCAATCGATACTGAAATTATAAAAACTTCCATTTTCCGCTAACATTTGAGCGCTACTGAGCACGTTCTTAAACAGTGCTGATTTGCCATTGTGTTCACATGCTCAACAGAAACGACTGTGATTGGCTGTGAAGGTCATAAGTTAACTGAACTCACCACTGTTTACTGAGTGTAACCACAGATCCAGTATCGTGACAACCCTAGTAAGACTGTCTCACACAGACGGCAGGGACGCATTTGTTCTGGGCGAGGGAAATGAAAAAAAATACATATTTCATATCACAGACTCTTGCGATTTTATTTATTTATTTATTTTTTTTAAAACTAATCGCAACGTTTCAAATTGCAATAGCGATTAGATTTCGATTAATCGTACAGTCACTGTATAAAAGTAATTTCCAGCCACTAGACTTTTGAGTATACAGGAGTTAATATTATTATGGGTTATAGATTTATGATAGTTTTTTTAAATCGTCTATTTTAAAAGCATCACTGTAAAACACGAACACCGTTATAAATGTATTAAAACAGGGGTGTCCAAACTTGCTCTTGGAGGGCCAGTGTCCTGCAGATTTTAGCTCCAACTTGCCTCAACACACCTGCAAAGATCTTTCTAAAAAGCCTAGTAAGAGGTTTATTAGCTAGCCCAGGTGTGTCTCAACTTTGCAGGACACCGGCCCTCCAGGACCAAGTTTGGAGCCCCCTGTATTAAAACATAAGCTTGTTTGTTGTAAAAATTCATAATAATGCCTATATATATATATATATATATATAGGCAT
>CAIGQZ010032409.1:7689579-7708433 GCA_903798205.1 Danio tinwini
TATATATATATATATATATATATATATATATATATATATATATATATATATTCATTCATTTTCTTATTGGCTTAGTCCCTTTATTAATCTGGGGTCGCCAGAGGGGAATGAACCACCAACTTATCCAACATTTGTTTTACGCAGCAGATGCCCTTCCAGCCGCAACCCATCTCTGGGAAACATCCATGCACACTCATTCACACTCATACACTACGGACAATTTAGCCTACCCAATTTACCTGTGGGGGAAACCGCAGCACCCAGGGGGAAACCCATGCGAACGCAGGGAGAACATGCAAACTCCACACAGAAATGCCAACTGACCCAGCTATGGCTCGAACTAGCGACCTTCTTGCTGTGAGGCGACAGCACTACCTACTGCGCCACTGCGTTGCCATATATATATGTATGCATACATGTATGTATGTATGTATGTATGTATGTATGTATGTATGTATGTGTGTGTATATGTGTGTGTGTGTGTGTGTGTGTGTGTATATATATATATATATATATATATATATGTAGTCTTGTATATGTAGTCTTATTGTCTTTTAATTGTATGCTGCTTTATTGTAAAAGTAATAGATTTGGTCACTCGTGATTTATATATGCTTATTTCATTTATTTATATATTTAAAAGGACAAATTTATATTACATTAATAATTTAATACAATCTCATTAAAAATTTAAAACTGTAACATTGTCAAACATTTTCCCTCTTTACAATAATAATTCAAATGTTTAGACACTTATGCTTGTCATTAAATTTTAATTATTATATGTATATATAATATAGCAGTTGTAGTGAATTAAAAGCACCAATAAAAGTCCAGCATAATCTCACATCTTCTGAATTTAACAGGTGGAGACGTAGCAGAAGCTCAACATTTGTGGTCAACACACAATTCCCATTCTCCCAATGTACAATTAAAAAAATTTCAATAAATCCTAAAATGAGGAAAACAGTCATAACAAACAACAAACAGGTGTGTCTAAACAAAACCTGATTATGATGATACCAACATTATGATAAGAATGTTTTATTATTTTATATTTGTTTTGTTTTTCAAGGTCTCTTAATTGTCTTTTATTGTGGTCCTTTTTTTTAAACATTTTCTTTTGGTGAGGTCATTCATGCTAGTTTTTTTTACAGGTGTTTCATTAGATTAATGCATATTAAATTAACATTTTAATGTAAAAGTTTAATCAAAAGATTTACAAGCATAAACCATTCAAATGTTAAGACACACTTACGCTTGCAATTAAAGGTGAATTTCAAATTGTATTAGTAGCAGCAGATACAGTGGATTAAAAGCACCAATCGTAATCTCACAGCTCATGCATTTAAAGGGTGGAGACGGAGCAGAAGCTCAACTTTTTTGGTGAACACAATTCCCATTCTCCTATTGTAAAATTTAATAGTTTGAATGACTCCCATATCATTACAAAATGAGGAAACAAACAAAAATGAGTCATAACAAAGAACAAACAGGCGTGTCCAAACAATACCTGTGTACATTATGATAAGACTATTTTTATTTAATTTAATTTTCCAGGCCTCTTGATTGTCTTTTCATGCTTTTCTCTTTTTTTCTAACATTACTTTTCTTTTGCTTCTTTGATAAGGTCATTCACTCATGCATTAATGGTCATTCACACTTTTTTTTACATTTATTTAATTAGATCAATACATATTTAATTAATATTTCCCATTGCCCATTCTCCAATTGTACAATTTAATAGTGTCAACAACTCTGTACACTGTAAAATAAAAAACCTTGCTGCCTACATTTTTTTGTTGAATCAAATGACCTTTTCTAGTTATCTCAACTTCAGTCAAACTGACAAAAAAAATTACATTTAAACCTGAATAACTTAATGAAATAAGTCAAAGTAGCATAAAAACTAATTTTGTCATGACTTTTTTTTATATATATAATTTTTTTACAGTTATAACAAAGAACAAACTGGCATGTCCGAACATTACCTGTGTACATTATGGTTTAAGACGTTTTTTATTATTATTAAATTTTATTTTATTTCATTTTTAATTGTTTTTTTTAGGTTTTTTTATTTAATTGATTTTATTCTAGTTTAGTTTTCTTTTTTGTTTTTGATTTCATTTATTTTATTTTTGGTTTGTTTTGTTATTTTATTTGTTTGTTTTGTTTTTATTGAATTTTTGTTATTTTATTTTAATTCAATAAAATTTTTGTTTTTTTGTTTTATTTTATTTATTTTTGTTTTATTTAATTAATTTTTTTATTTGTTTTTGATTTAATTTATTTTAATTTTGTTTTGTTTTATTTGTATGTTTTTTTTTTTAGGTTTTTTTTTGTTTTTGTTTTATTTTGTGTAGTGTCTTGTCATTTTACTTTACTTTGCTTTGAATTCCCAGGTCTGTTAATTGTCTTTTAATTTAACTTTACTTTTCTTTTGCCACTTTTTGTGAAGTCATTCATGCTATTTTAATTATAGTTTTTTCATTTATTTCATTGTTAGTTTAATATACATTGATCAACAGATTGCTCCATTTTTACAAGCGTAAACATGTTCAAATGTTTAGACACACTTATGCTTGTAATTAAATTTTAATTATATAATTATTATATGTAATATAGCATTTGTAAAAAAAAAAAAAAAGTCCAGCATAATCTCACATCTCCTGAATTTAAAGGGATGTGACATTTTTGGTCACCTTAATTCCCATTTTTCCATTGTACAATTTAATAGTTTGAATGACTCCCATATCATTCCAAAATGAGGAAAACAGTCATAACAAAGAACAAACAGGCGTGTCCAAACAATACCTGTGTACATTATGATAAGAAAAGCGTGCATGACTACTTCACACACACTATTATTTGCTCACCTGGTTTCTCAGATCAGCAATGGTCTTCTCATAGGCGCTCCAGTCTCTGCCGCTATCGGCTCCCTTTCTCAGCAGAGCCTCTTTGATTTGCTCCTCCAGTTTATTGTTGGACTCCTCTAGAAGCCGCACTTTTGACAAATAACCGGCCAGACGGTCATTCAGACCCTTCATGGTCTCTTTGTCATCAGCTGAGGCAAAAGCATTGCTGTTGATCTGCAGTTGTGGACGCAGAGTATTTGCCAGATTCCCAATAGCGGATGCAGAAATGGCTCCGAATAAATTGCCCCTGGATCCAATCCCGCCCGTCAGACTGGAGCTTGAGAAACTCCTTGAGGTGTTTCTGAATGACATGGTGTGGTTTGGAGAGAGTGTGTGTGTTTGCGAGACGCAGTGTGTGTTGGTTTACCTGCAGCAGGTTGTGTGAAGGGGGTTTGAGAGCTGCTTTATATATAGACCTGAGGCTGTGTTGTGATTGGTCCATCAGATGTAAACCTACACCTGCATGCTTCTCATTTGTTTGCAGAAATGACAATGTAGACGTAATTGTTCAGCAAGGTGGCAATTCAGAGTCATGAAATGCCTTTTAAAAAAATGTGTGTGAATGGTGTGACATAAATCATTACATTAACACCTTCAGGCCATGTTTATTTTTAATATCTAAAGGAGAAGTAAGATATTGAGGTTTGCCTCTCTTAGTAGTGCTTGACAGTAAAAAGTAGTAAAGTATATGTTGCCAAATGTAGAAGAATCAAAATGGTAGAATGATGTTTGAGTCATAAATCATGACAACAACACCTTTAGTAATAATAATAATAATACATTTTATTTATATTGCGCTTTTTTCTTAGACTCAAAGCGCTAACAAGAGCATCAAAACGCAGTAGAACATAAAATACACAAAAAGTACAGGTTAAAAAAAAAAAGAATAAAATACAGAATAAAAGAAAGCCTCATAAGTTATAAGCAGTAATAAAAAGATGTGTTTTGAGGAGTTTCTTAAAACAGTCCAGGGAACTGGCATTCCTGATGTTTGTGGGGAGAGCATTCCACAATTTAGGTGCACGATAAGAGAATGCCCTACCTCCCATGGTACTAAGTTTACAACGAGGCTGAAACAAGATGAGCCTCGAAGTGGAACGTAGATTTCGAGAGGAAGAGGAAGTAGATATCAAATCACATATATAATCAGGAGCAGAACCGTGAACAGCTTTATAAGTTAAAATCAAGGTTATAAAATCGATGCGTGACTTAACAGGCAACCAGTGCAACTGTTGGAGTACTGGGGTAATGTGAGAGCGAGATGATGTGTGAGTTAACACACGTGCAGCTGAGTTTTGAACATATTGTAAAATTTTAAGTGAATTGGCTGGCAGACCCCCAAATAAAGAGTTACAAAAATCTAAACGAGACGTAATAAAAGCATGGACCAGCCTTTCAGCATCTATTGTAGAGAGAAAAGGATGGATGCGGGTGATGTTACGTAAGTGATAAAATGCAGTTTTTGTTACCTGTTTAAAATGAGGTTTCAAGCTAAGCTGAGCATCAAAAAGTACACCAAGATTTCACACTTGCGTAGAAGAAGGAGTCTTAAAAGTTAGAGGAAGTATGAAATAAGAATTAGTTTTTTGCCTCTCTTAGTTTTTAATCAAAGTTAAAGGGCCATGAAACCCCCCTCTTTCGGTTCAAGTCTACCTCAGAAAATTTTCAAAAAATCCTCTGAGATGGACATGGAGCTCTGAGAGCAGAGAAGGAGTGGGTGTGCCTGGCAAACCACGGCAAAAAGAGGGGAGCGAACAACTGTTGTCAGTCGGCTCACAAAATGAGACAAACCGTAAGGCGATGCATAATTTTATAGTTTATAAAGTTAAAATGCAAAGAAATAAACAGTAGGTAATCCTGCTGGTAAGTGTCCTGCTACATTTGTTATTTGAATTTCACATACACATAACCACAATTTGTTATATCATTATAAAGATAGTTGTGTTTATATAAACACTATAAATGAGGAGGACTTCTCTTCTCCTGAATCCCCGGGTCTGAATGCGGACACGGAGGATAGCAGTGAAGCAGGTCTCTTGCCCTATCTTTTTCAACCATTAACCATTCTCCAATTCTTGTACAGCTCTCCCGCCAAAAATACTTGCTGCAAACCAACAGCTTTGCTTTGTTGGCCCCCGACAAAATCACAGGGAGAAACATGCAACAAACCCCATGGAAACAAACACATACGACCCGTGCCGTGCAGACATGGTCACAGCTTGGCAGGTCTGCCTTGCCTTCAGAAAGCATGTTCTCGCATTAATAATTAAGAAGAATGGTCTTTTCATAGGATAAGAAAACTCTGTTATAAATAATAATGAGAAACCGAAACGTCATCACTTCATAGCAGACTCGCACTACGTCACCAATTTTGATCCCGCCCCAATAATTATTTTAAAACCAGAAGATGAATTTAGCTGACAAAAGCTCAAAATTATCAATTTTTCTCTTCAATTAAAGCTGACAGGGGCTAATGTTGTCTTAACTGATGCTCAACACACGCAAATCTATTAAAATCTCCAAAAAAGTACTCCAGGGTGTCTTAAAGGGCACCTAGGTTGCCACTTTTTCCAGATTTAATATAAGTCTTTTGTGTCTCCAAAATGTGTCTGTAAAGTTTCAGCTCAAAACCCCCATCAGATTATTTATTATAGCTTTCACCAGTTTGTGTTTTATAGCTCTCAACAGATTTTTGCTGTTTTTGTGTACTGCGCCTTTAAGGCTAGTCCTTCCCGCCCACTGTTCCCACGTGCCTGTCAGCATGCCTCAGTCTCCGCCCTCGGCTGCCTCAGACAACTGACAGACATTAAGGAAGCAGATCTCACACAGCGTTTGTGAGGAAATACTACAGTAAGACCTTTACCAATGAGTATTTGATGTGTTTGTTGTGGAGCTGCAACAATGAGTCACACACAATGTCGTTACAAAGTTCACACACACACACACAGATACACAGACACACAAAGCGCAGACACACACACAGACACATACAGCGCGCGCATTTAGCTTTGCACTGTCTTTGCACGCAAATGTGACAGGATACAGGTTAATATCAACTGCTGTATGAATATCCGTTATGTTAATGTACAAAATAAACCTGATTTAATGTCCACAAACTGGGATTGAAGCGTCTTCTTTTATAACTACTGACATGCGGCTGTGGTGATGAAGTAAATCTGAAGTAAATCGCTGTAATTTATTACACACATGCACTGTTTTAAAACACATTTGATGATGATTGATGATCCTAGCAAACTGAACAGACCTTTTATTTACGGTTGCTTTGCGCACGTCCTGTCTTGTGGATATGATTATACACATTACTACGGAGACATGTTAATATGCAGCTGTTAATCAATTCGATGGGCGGGGGGGGCCGCACTCCTACGTCAAGTTGCGGTCGGTCTTAAAACCGCTCCAATTGGTCCACCGTTTTTATGTTGTTAAATAAAAAAAAAGCACTGGGTGTGTTTATATCACCCCAATATGACGGTCTATACACTATACCTACACGTGTCTGTCCAAACAGCTTGAAAGTTAGATTTTTCACCATAGGTGCCCTTTAAAACTTAAGCAACTAAATTATGCTTAATTAACTTTTAATTTAACTTCTAAACAAATACCTAATTAAATACACTCATTAGGTACAAAATCTGTCACTGGGGTGGTACATTTTCAAAGGATACAATTTTGTACCTTAAATGTGCACAATGGTTCCTTAAAAGTACAATTTTGTATCTTTAGTGTACTCTTGTATCTTGAAGGTACTATGAGGTACACATTTGTACTTTTTTGGTATTAATATTTTGGCCCTGTAAGGTACAAAAATGACCCCAGTGACAGGTTTTGTACCTTTATTTTTGAGAGTGTAGCCCAAAACAAAAATGAATAAGTATTAAAGGGCGCCTATGATGAAAATCATCTTTTGTAAGCTGTTTGGACACAACTGTGGGTAGGTATAGTGTGTCCACAGTCATATTAAGGTGGTAGAAACACAAGTCTTTTTTTTTATTTCCTGACGTTAAAATAGGATCCTCCCTTTTTGAGGCCAACCGCAAGTTAAAGGTGGTAAAATCACCATAATTCATCACTACAGCTGCATGTCAACACAATTATAAAAGAAGACGCTTCAATCCCGGTTTGTGGATGTTAAATCAGGTTTATTTTGTACATTAACATGACCATATCCATACAGCAGTGGATATTAACGTGTGTCCGGTCACATTTGCCGTGCAAAAACAGTGGAAAGCTAAACGCGCATGCTGTGTTTGTCTGTGTGTGTGCGCAAATTTTGTAACATTGTGTGTGACTCATCGTTGCAGAAAGGCTTGAATTAACTCCACAACAAATACATCATATGATCATTAATAAAGTTCTTACTGTAGTATTTCTCACAATCGTGACATGAGATCTGCCGCCTCCATGTCTGTTACTGTGCTGTTTATCTGATGCAGCCGAGGCGGAGATTGAGGCACACTCTGACAGGCACATGGGAATGGTGGGCGGGGAGGACTAGCATTAAGGCACAGGCAACAAAAGCAGCTACAACATGCTCAGAGCTGAAAATTACAAACTTCTGAAAGGTCTAATAATAATCTGATGGGTGTTTTTAACTTGACTTGTTTTTAATTGTGTTTGAAACTTTACAGACACATTTTGGAGACACAAAAGACTTCTCTTAAATCTTTAAAAAGGGGTAAAATAGGTGCCCTTTAAGTTGCATTACATTAAGTACATTTTCATAAATATATTTACAATTATTTATAAATTACTTATTTAGAGTAATTAAATCATTTTAAATAGTTTAATAAATTTACTAGTGATTTATTCATTTTACTTATTTATATTTAATGCATATTAAACGTTTAAATTTACGTATTAAAGTAAATGTACAATTAAAGTCTGAATTATTAGCCCCCGTATATTTCCCCCCAATTTCTGTTTAATGGGAAAAAAAGATTTCTTAACATAATAGTTTTAATAACTCATTTTTTAATAATGGATTTCTTTTATCTTTGCCATGATGACAGTACAGAAAGATTTACTAGATATTTTTCAAGATGCTAGTGTTCAGCTTAAAGTGACATTTAAAGGCTTAATTAGGTTATTAAGGTAATTAGGCAAATCATTGTATAACGAAGGTTCGTTCTGTATAATCGAAAACAAATATTGCTTAAGGGGACTATTAATACTGACCTTAAAATTCTTAAAAAAAATAAAAAACTGCTTTTATTCTAGCCGAAATAAAGCAAATAATCATTTTACTTATTTTATAAAAAGGATGCAGGAATCATTATCTAAAGTCAAACCTTTTTTTTAAATGATTTTTAACTTGTTTATTTTAAAGATGAATTCACTGAAAACAGTTTTTATGAATGTTTGTAGTAAATTAAATAAGTTTAACCAACTTTAATAAATGCTCAGGCTCTGTTGTGATTGGTCCATGTAAACCAATACTGTATTAAATATCTGTAAATTAGCAGTTTTCTGTATTTTATGAACTCTTTTTTTATTTTTCCTTGTTTATTTTTGCTTTTTAATTGCATTATGGGACCTTGATCTTTCTTCCAACTACTTTTAACCTTGAAAATAAAAAAGTTTTACTGACATTTTTAATAGTTTTAAGTGATATATTGTCTTGGTTGGTGCTGTATACTACAGTAAAAAAAAGCTTGTAGTAAGCTGCCAGTACATTTTCTGTTCTTTTAAAAATTTATTTTTCTGTATATTATTTCTTATGCATTATATTACACTGTAAAAAATGCAGGGTTCCACACAGTTCATTTATGTTGACTCAACACAAATTGATTAAGTTAACTTAACACTTAACAAATTTATGTGGATTGAACATAAAACAATTAAGTTGTCTCAATGAAATCTCAGGAAGTGTGTTGATTCAGCTCATTTTAAATAAGTAGTTTGAACAAGCAAAAAAAAAACAAATTTTGAGTGTATTTCAAGCTACTGAAATGTCAATATAAGTCACTTTTGTTAAACTCTAGAGTTGTGTTTTCCACATCAAAAGTCGACAGAGCAGAGACCTAGGTCCCATAATGCAACTCACAAACGTAAATAAACGAAAAACGCTTGTGAAATATGGAAACTGTTAATTAAGAGATATTTTTTTTACAGTGTAGATGTTTCTCATTTGTTTGCAGAAATGACCAACTCAGTATGGTATGTGGAAGTAGTAAAGGATTTGTTGCCAAATGTGGAATTGTTAAGTAAGGTGTCAATTCAGAGTCATAAAAAGCTTTTTGAAAGGTGTGTAGGAATGATGTTTAACTCGTAAACCATGACAACACCTTCAGGTCATGTTTACTTTTCACATATAAAGAAAAAAATCTCATTCATTAATTTATTTTCCTTCGGCTTAGTCTTGGATTTATCAGGGGTCACCACAGTGGGATGAATCGCCAACTTAATTTTTTTCTGTCTTAGTAAATATTAATCTTAAATAAAAATTAAGCTTGTAAAACTCAGGATGTGGTAAGCCTGTGAAAGTAGTAAAGTATAAGTTGTAATGTAGAAGTGATGTAGAAGAATCATAACATGATTGAAATATAAGAATGATGATTGACTCATAAATCATAATAATACCTTCAGGTCATGTTTAATTTTAATAGCTAAAGAAATAAGTTGGAAATTGGGGTTGGTCTCTTTCAGTTATTCATTCATTAATTTTCTTTACGGCTTAGTCCCTTATTATTTATCAGGAATCGCCACAGTGGAATGAACCGCCAACTTATCCAGCATATGTTTTACGCAGTGGATGCCCTTCCAGCCGCAACTTATTATTGAGAAACACCTATACATTCTCATTTGCACACATACACTAGGCCAATTTAGCTTTTTAAGTTCACCTATAGCTCATGTCTTTGGATTGTGGGAGAAACCGAAGCACCCGGAGGAAACCCACGTGAACACGTGGAGAACATGCAAACTCCACACAGAAATGCCAACTGACCCAGCAGAGGCTCGAACCAGCGACCTTCTTGCTATGAGGCGACTGCGCCACTTTTTTAAACTCTCATTAATTTAAAGTAAACATACTTCTATAGGCGGCACAATGGCTCAGTGGCACTGTCGCCTCACAACAAGAAGGTTGCTGGTTCGAGTCCCAGCTGGGTCAGTTGGCATTTCTGTGGAGTTTCCCACACAGTCCAAAGGCATGTGCTATAGGTGAATTGAATAAACTAAATTGGCCATAGTGTTTGAGTGTGAATGTGAGTGTATGGGTGTTTCCCAGTACTGGGAAGCAGCTGGAAGGGTATCCGCTGCGTAAAACATATGACAGAATAGTTGGCGGTTCATTTTCCTGTGGCGACTCCTGATAAAAAAGGGACTAGGCTGAAGGAAAATGAATTAATGAATAAATTGTAAAACAGTGAAAAAAAAGAAACAAACAGAGAACAAGTAATGAAACAGGCCACAATAAATAAACAAACAAATATATGAACGTAACAATAAAATAATTAAAATGAAGTAAATATAACTAAATAAATAAGAAAAAAAATATGACAAAAAAGTTAAACAAATATCAACCGGTGTTCTGAACAATAAATATTGTACCTGATATATTTATATTATATTTTAAAATGGTATTTGAAAAAGTATTAGCATGAAAATATTTTTGCAGAATTGTTGCAAAATGGGCAGGAAAAAAAACAAGTTATGTTTAGTAATATTCAATATTAATAATATATAAAATAAATAGTTTGCAACCACTTGCCTTAAAAACATTTAGTAAGTCCAATGAATAATTTTTTTCAGTGTGCTTTTTATCTCCTTAATACTTTTTAAGAACACATCCTGTTCAGATTTTATTGTAATAAGTTTTAAGTAATATGTATTTTCCTCTCATGGCCACTAGAGGGCAGCAGAAGCCGCTTGAAACCCGTCCTCCGCTATGAAGGATTGCTGGATACTGAACGTTAACGAGAATTATTTATATTATTTATTACATTATCCATTAATTGTATTTTATTAAAGTATACCCCTACTCTCACAGCAATGTAAAAACAGTTATACATAGTGTCATTCAAATTATTTATTAAAAGACTCATATTAGACTCATTAAAAAGAAAATATGTAATGGTCGTTCTACATCTTTACACCTCTGCAGTATCTTTCAAACACTATATTTTACCAATTTGTCCACAAGTTTTAATACTTTAGAATTTAAATGATAAATAATTTATATTATATTTCTTATAAATATTTAATAAGTAGGGAGGCTCAGTGGTTAACACTTTTACCTCGCTAGTTTGAACCCCGGCTGGGTCAGTTGGCATTTCTGTGTGGAGTTTGCATGTTCTCCTCGTGTTGGCGTGGGTTTCTACCGGTTTCCCCCACAGTCCAAAGACATGCGCTATAGATGAATTGAATAAACTAAATTGGTTGTAGTGTGAGGCTGGGTGTTTCCCAGTACTGGGTTGCAGCTGGAAGGGTATCCGCTTCGTAAAACATATGCTGGAATAGTTGGTGGTTCATTTTGCTGTGGCGACCCCTGATAAATAAGCGACAAAGCTAAAGAAAAATTAATAAATGAATGAACTTTACCTTTTGGTCGACGCTACTGAGCACTAGAACAGCCCAACACAGAAACAGTTTCTTCCCTCAGGCAATCCATCTCATGAACACTTGATGATAATAATTGTGGAACCAACATCACTACCTGCTATATACTTTTTATGCACACATACACTTATTTAACAGCACACTTTACATGCCAATAGTAAAATTGTTGGCGGAATAGTTGGCGGTTCATTTTCCTGTGGCGACCCCTGATAAAAAAGGGACTAGGCTGAAGGAAAATGAATTAATGAATAAATAGTAAAACAGTGAAAAAAAGAAACAAACAGAGAACAAGTAATGAAACAGCCCACAATAAATAAACAAACAAATATATGAACGTAACAATAAAATAATTAAAATGAAGTAAATATAACTAAATAAATAAGAAAACAAATATGACAAAAAAGTTAAACAAATATCAACCGGTGTTCTGAACAATAAATATTGTACCTGATATATTTATATTATATTTTAAAATGGTATTTGAAAAAGTATTAGCATGAAAATATTTTTGCAGAATTGTTGCAAAATGAGCAGGAAAAAAAACAAGTTATGTTTAGTAATATTCAATATTAATAATATATAAAATAAATAGTTTGCAACCACTTGCCTTAAAAACATTTAGTAAATCCAATGAATAATTTTTTTCAGTGTGCTTTTTATCTCCTTAATACTTTTTAAGAACACATCCTGTTCAGATTTTATTGTAATAAGTTTTAAGAAATACTTATTTTTCTCTCATGGCCACGAGAGGGCAGCAGAAGCCGCTTGAAACCGCCCAACACAGAAACAGAGGGCAGCAGAAGCCGCTTGAGCACTAGAACAGCCCAACACAGAAACAGTTTCTTCCCTCATCTCATGAACACTTGATGATAATAATTGTGGAACCAACATCACTACCTGCTATATACTTTTTATGCACACATACACTTATTTAACAACACACTTTACATGCCAATTTGCACATAACAGCCGCACATATACTGTTGTATACAGTAATATAGCTGTACATACACTCGTCAATTTGTATATCTGCATTCACTACTTACTTCTATTTTTAAAATATATATTTATTATCAGTTTTTTGTCCTGTCTCTTTAATTCTGTTGCACTGTAGAAGCTCTGTCACAAAAACAAATTCATGTGTGAACATACCTGGTAATAAATCGCTTTCTGATTCTGAATGTATTAAATATAGGTCAGAAAAGCATATTTTGTTTCATATCTGTTATTCTGAATGGCGAAGAAATATTATTTCATCTATATTTTGACATTTCCTTTTCACATAGGTTAATTGAAACATTAAAGTAGCCTGTTTTTCTGTCGTTTTTGTACAACAAAATGGGATTATATACACACATATATTTGAACTCAATTATTTATTGTTCCAAACCAAATATTTCACTAACTTAACTATGAAGTGAACCACAAAACACACAGTGCAATTGAGCCTGTCACGATAATCAATATATCGACTTATCGCACAACACATGGACATGACCGCAATCATTTTTGGTGATGCAATATATATCGCTCATACATAACGACCAATTATAGCAACATCTTAGCTGATTGTGCAGCATCAGTATGGTTAAAAACACTATAGTATCTACTATAAATGACTACAGTATATTTTCATGTGGGTGTATGACAAGTGAAAATAAATCTGGTAGCAGATATCGCAGCCTCTGTTACTTTACCTTCCACTTTTTAGTCAACGTGTATTAATATTTTTTGTTTAGGATATGCGTCTTCACATTCTGATTCCAATGCCTGATTAATAAATTGTTAAAATGACTATAATTGAATTAAATATTCTCAAGAATAAAATATTATGTGTTCTTTGGAAAGTGTACTTGTATTTTGATGCTTTTATATTATATATTGTCATTCTGGCGTTATATAATGAGTGGCATAAAATGGTCTTACGGGGTATAGATTCAACAAGGTATTGTAAATATTCTTGAGATTTTGGTTCATATTGACATGATAGCATCACACAGCAGGTACAGAGTGTCAGCTGCACATCCTTGATGCAAATCTCCCGTTCCACCACATCCCAAAGGTGCTCTATTGGATTGAGTTCTGGTGACTGTGGAGGCCATTTGAGTACAGTGAACTCATTGTCATGTTCAAGAAACCAGTGAGATGATTCCCGCTTTATCCTGCTTGAAGTAGCCATTAGAAGATGAGTACACTGTGGTTATAAAGGGATGGACATGGTCAACAACAACAGCTCAGGTAGGCTGTGGCATTGACACGATGCTCAATTGGTACTAATGGGCCCAAAGTGTGCCAAGAAAATATCCTCCACACCATTACACCCACCACCAGCCTGATATGTTGATACAAGGCAGGATGGATCCAAGCTTTCATGTTGTTGACGCCAAATTCTGACCCTACTATCCGAATGTGGCAACAGAAATCGAGACTCATCAGACCAGCAACGTTTTTCCAATCTTCTATTTTCAATTTTTGGTGAGCCTGTGTGAATTGTAGCCTCAGTTTCCTGTTCTTAGCTGACAGGAGCGGCACCCGGGTTAGTCTTCTGCTGCTGTAACCCATCTGCTCAAGGTTGGACGTGTTGTGCGTTCAGAGATGCTCTTCTGCATTCCTCGGTTGTAACGAGTGGTTATTTGAGTTACTGTCTGTTGCCTTTCTATCAGCTTGTACCAGTCTGGCCATTCTCCTCTGGCATCAACAAAGCATTTGCGCCTACAGAACTGCCGCTCACTGGATATTTTCTTTCTTTCAGACTATTCTCTGTAAACTCTAGAGATGGTTGTGCGTGAAAATCCCAGTAGATCAGCAGTTTTTAAAAATACTCAGACCAGCCTGTCTGACACCAACAACCATGCCATGTTCAAAGTCACTTAAATCACCTTTCTTCCCTATTCTGATGCTCGGTTTAAACTGCAGCAGATCGTCTTGACCATGTCTACATGCCTAAATGCATTGAATTGCTGTGATTGGCTGATTAGAAATGTTTGTTAACAAGCAGTTGAACAGGTGTACCTAATAAAGTGGCTGGTGAGTGCATTTTGGCACAATATATCGTACAACAAAAAATAGATATCGTGACAGGCCTGAGTGCAAAATGATGACTTGAGAACGAAACTAAATCTGACACTGTGCAGGCCGTGTTTGAATTAAAAATACATTTCAAATAGTACAAAGTAACTGAGTGAACAGTTTATTTATAGATCTATCTGATCATACAGCCCCAAACTCACAGTTCAGTATCTTCCCATGACAACAACTTAATTTGTTAGTATAATTAAAGATGTTTTATGAAAAGAGAAGTACTTTAACGCTATGCAGCATGTCTGCTGAATGTGTGATAAACCACTGTTTGCATGCCATAAACATTTTTTATCTTCGCCATATAGGCCACAAATCCCTTGTCAGAGAAACTCAGGAGTAAACAAAGCACTGCAGACAAACATTGTAGTGGACCTTTTATCTTCTTCACCAGAGCAAAGATATGAGATATGAACTACTGACAAACAATCAAACATATATTTGTGAACATCAGAATCCAACCCAGGCTCATTCTGAAAACATACCACTATATAAATTTCTGCAGAGCACCAAATACATCCCAGGAGGTACGTTTTTTGCAGTTTTTGTTTTTGCGAATCCACCAGAGGCCACTGTCTATGCTTTTTCAGATCTCAAATTTCTCTTATGAGTGCCATTCGCGCCTGCTGTTCTAGTGTAAATCCACCAGCAGCTAGCTGTCTGTGTGGGTCCTAATTTCCCAGTATATTAATAGGGAGTCTATATTGCTCAGTGAGCGATGTCTTTTGGATGAGACGTTAAACCAAGGTCTTGACTCTCTGTGGTCGTTAAAAATCCCAGGATGTCCTTCGGGTTTAACCCCGGCATCTTGGCCAAGTTTGCCCACTGGCCTCTGTCCATTATGGCCTCCTAATCCTCCCCATATCATAATTGGCTTCATCACTCTGTCTCCTCTTCACCAATCAGCTGGTGTGTGGTGTGCAGTCTGGTGCAATATGGCTGCCATCGCATCATCCAGGTGGACGCTGCACATTGGTGGTGGATGAGGAGATTCCTTCCAATGTGTAAAGCGTTTTGAGTGTCCAGAAAAGCGCTATATAAATGTAAGGAATTATTAATTAACAGAGGCTGCTGTCGACTGACTGACCGACCGATTGACTGACCTACCCTCCTCCTTCCCTAAACCCAACCAATAGTGTTTTCAAAAGTACCGACTGACCCACCCACTTCCCTAAACCCAATTGACAGTTTTTAAAAGCAATCGAGAAAAAGAAAAGTCCTCGCCTGATTTTTACCACGTTTTTAGATTTTACCACATTCTCACCCTGTTATTTACTTGTTTATTTTATTTTTTGGCTTCTGTTTTTGTCTTACTCGCTTTCTGAAACCGTTCTTCACCGGACTCGAACTCTGTCATCACGGTCATCTCCTCTCTGCTTCTCAATTCCGTCAACGTACATGGCGAGCCACTTGACAAACTGGTAATAGCGGGAAAGCCACCCGTATGGAGGAAAGCTGTCA
Source organism: Danio tinwini (assembly GCA_903798205.1). Lineage (NCBI taxonomy): Eukaryota > Metazoa > Chordata > Actinopteri > Cypriniformes > Danionidae > Danio > Danio tinwini. The sequence continues at coordinate 7,705,614 of CAIGQZ010032409.1, forward strand.
GCGGTCAGCCGAAAAGGAACGACGTCATGTAGCTTTTGTTTTAAAGAAGAAATGCAGGCATACGCAGTTCTGGCTACATAAGTCACAATCTCCAGAAATGTATATAGGGCTACGTTTTTAGAATGAGCCTATGTTGTCAGAATCACTGCTGAACTGAATCGTGACATTAGAGATTATGTAAGTCTGATAAGAGCATGGAGTAGAATGAAAACTAGATGTTTAGAAAGGATATTCAGGAATTACTACACTTTTAAACTCCCCAAAATACAGATTAAAGGGCCCCCCTCTTTCGGTTCAAGTCTACCTCAGAATAAAAAAAAATGCTCTGAGATGGGTGTGGAGCACTGCGAGCAGAGGAAGGAGTGGGCATGGCCGGCAGAACGGGAAAAAGAGGGAAGCGAACAACAGTTGTCAGTCGGCTCAAAGAATGAGACACAAACTGCGAGGAGACCCATGATTTTATAGTTTACAAAGTTAAAATGCAAAGAAATTAACAGTAAGTAATTTAATGTCCTGCCACATTTGTTATTTGAATTTCACATACACATAACCACAGTTTGTTATATCATTATTAAGATAATTGTGTTTATATAAACACTATAAATGAGGAGGACCTCTCTCCTCCTGAATCCCTGGGTCTGACTGCAGACACAGTGAATAGCAGTGCAGCAGGTCTCTTGCCCTGCCTATTTTAACCATTAATCCTGCTTGTAAGCTGGAGGATTTTAAACATAGACGAACACAGCAGCACTAATATAGACAATGTGTCTGAATGGTAACGAACTCAGCTGATAAAAGACAAGTTCAATTCTCATACAGCTCTCTAGATAAAAATGCTTGCTGCAAACCAACAGCTTTGCTGTATCAGCCCTTACAAAATTGCTGGAAAAAACATGCAACAAACCCCCTGGATCATGGAAACAAACACATATGACCCGTGCCATGCAGACGCGGTCTCACCCATTGGGTCACAACTTGGCAGGCCTGCCTTGCCTTCAGAATACATGTTCTCGCATGAAAAATTAAGAAGCAGGGTCTTTTCATAGGATAAGAAAACTCCGCTATAAATAATAATGAGAAACTGACACGTCATCACCCCATAGCAGATTGACGCTATGTCACCAATTTTGATCCCGCTCCAATAATTATTTTAAACCCAAAAGATTCAATTAGCTGACAAAAGCTCAAAATTATCAATTTTTCTCTTCAATTAAAGCTGACAGGGGCTAATGTTGTCTTAACTGATGCTCAACACACACAAATCTGTTAAAATCTCCAAAAAAGTACTCCAGGGTGTCTTGAACCTTTATGCATTTTTATGTATCACAAGTTACTAATGCATGGCGTCCTCTTTAAATTATAGTCTGTCTGTAGGGAAATGCATGATTATCATTTGGGGTTGGAGAGAAGTGTGTTTTAATGCATATCAGCACTGTCTGGTTCTGCTCAGAGAGAGGAATCTTATCTCAGAGGTGTAGATCTCACTGCTGCAGGCTTTTGCTTGTATAAATCTATATTAGTCTTGCGTAAATCATTTTGACTCGCAGACTCAAGATGTGCCATTTCACCAGGAAATAAATCACAGCTTTTACACCTGTTGATTCTTCACACATAACCTGCAGAAAATGACTCCCTTAGTGAGTGTTTGAGATGTTGTTTTTTACACTAAATATCTTTCATAATTTTAAATGGGTAAATATTGGGTAAAATATGAACAAGCATGAATGTTGGGTTATATTTGGTTCTAAAGATTTAAAGGGAATCTATTATGCCACTTTTTTATATGTAAAGTAAGTCTCTGATGTCCCTGTTTATGTGAAGTTTCAACTCAAAATACCACATACATAATGTTGTATAACTCCTAACTGTTCCTTTTTGGAGACTGTCACTTTAAATTCAAATGAGATGTGCTCTTTTCAAAAGAAGGTGGAGCTACAAATGCCCATGTGTCAGCATAGTGGCTGATTCAAAACAATGAATGTTATCTCTGTGAAAAACTGAAAATGTCAATAGAATTGTCTCAGAATAAGGCAGCCTATGGAGACTACAGTGTTTATTTGTACATCCTAAAACTCAACATTAATGCCTTTTAGTCGCTGATATTATCTTCAGCAGATGAAAACTTTAATGGCGGACGGCTGCTTCTCACTCAGGACTATCTATGCTACTGAGGGAGAGACTGTCACTAATTGCTTTTCCCCTCTGACCACACGTACAAAGGGAGAATGTCAATCAAAGAGTTTATGCAGATTGGAAAGTGGGATTATAAGAACTTAGAATTAATACATTTTTACCATTAGATGCTGGCTATATAGTCACACATTGTTGCTATGTTGTTGAAACCCCTTATAAAAGTGACTTTTGCATAATTGATCCCCTAGACATTACATGACAAACCCAGCCATTACATTGCATTTTAAGATAATATTTTACCCAGGTTTGTCCATATTGTATCTCTTTTTCAAAAAAAAACTTGAATTATTACAAAATGTGTATTAAACTTTTTTTTAACACTTTAATTTTTTTATTACACTTTGTTTTTAAATAATTTTTATTACACTTTTATACGAACTTTAAACAATGCTGGGTTGTTTCAATGTAAATCTAGCTAAAACAACCCAGCATTGTTTAATGTGCGAAATTAGTGAGTTTGTAGTGAGTTTATATATCTCACTGCCTCTCACCTTTTTTATCTTTAGTTTATTCGTGAAGTCACTTAATTTTGATAATAATTCTGTATAGTGAGCTTTATACGTAGGCCTGTATTGAAGGGAGATATATATATATATATATATATATATATATATATATATATATATA
>CAIGQZ010032409.1:7717017-7729437 GCA_903798205.1 Danio tinwini
ATAGATAGATAGATAGATAGATAGATAGATAGATAGATAGATAGATATACTGTAGATAGATACTATAGATATATAGATAGATAGATAGATAGATAGATAGATAGATAGATAGATGGATGGATGGATGGATGGATGGATGGATGGATTGATTAACTAGTTGGTAGTTTTAAACATGTTTTACTTGTGTTTTCAAGATTTGTGTCTGTGTTGGCCAACTTGAGTAGATAATCTTGGTAGCAAATCATCACAATTTGTCACAAGTTGCGTGTAAAATAAATCACAGAAAACTGAAGAAATTGAACATTTTACATTTAAAGGTACAAGTTGAACAAACTGAACAAATGATGCTCATGCTTTACAATGATGTTTTCATTAGAAACAAACAACTCTTAGATTATAGCACAATTTGCAGCAAACATTAAGTTTGAAATCCTTTAGAATATACAGTATATACAAAACTCTCAGAGAGCCAACTAATGCCAACTAATAAAGTGATTTGTTCCTACATTACTGTACACAAATGTAGGGTCAGTGCAATATTTTGTATTCAGCAAGGACACATATAATGGATCAGAAGTGACATTCATAATCAGAAAGTTTTCTTGAGCACCAAATCATACTATAATGACTTCTGAAGGTTTACAAACTGAAGCCTGTATGGAGTAAAGATGCTGAAATATTTGTGTAACAGAAATAAGTTTCATTTGAAAATATAATCAAACAGAAATTAGTTTATTTGTAATATAAATAAAACCTATTTGGTTAAATAAAATGCATCCATTAGTTCTGCCTTTTTTGTTGACTTTAGAAAAGAATAGTGCTCTGTGCCAAAGGCCCTAAGTCATTACACACGGCGGCCATCTTTGAAATGCTTCTCGGGCAGTATGCTCAGGCATTTGTTTGAATGGGGAAACATCAAATTCTCCAAAACTGCTTGCCATGCTTACGATTAAATTTCATATTAGGAATCATCAAAAAAATTAAACAACAACTGTGCCTTTAGTTTCATTTCTAAACGTTCGAATCACACAAAATCCGCAGAAACTCATATCTGGTCCGAGCCCCTCCAGAGTATCGTCAATCTATAGCAATCGATGATTGGCTCCTGTACTAGTAGGTGGGGCTTTATTCACCATATTGACCTTTATACTTTTCCCCATTCAAAAAGATACGAGTGACATGTCTTGTGTATTCTATAGGCTGTGTCCAAAAAAACCCATACTTTCATACTGTATAGTACGCTAAAATCAGTATGTGAGCCGAGTAGTATGTCCGAATTCATAGAATTCGAAAATTAGTATGCAAGAAGTACCCGAATGACCTACTAATTTTGGCGAGATTCTAAAGCTCACATCCCGTGTGCGCTGTGCTATCACATGATGCCCCACGAGAGAGTTCATGAATGGGAGTGAAGCAACGCAACTGACATGGGTAGACCACGTGATCATGGCAAATGGCAGATGTAGTACGTCCGAATTCCATGGTTGTTGCTAGAACAAATACGTTTGCGGCCGGAAGTTAAAGAGAATTATTTGTTATTTATTAAATTTCCCATTTATTGTATTTTATTATCGTCTACCCCCACCCCAACCCTAAACCCAACCGTCACAGTAACATAAATAGAGTAGTTGTACCGAGTATTATTTATGTTATCTATTAAATTACTCAATAAATTATATATTTTTAACGCCTACCCCACACCCCAACCCTAAACCTAACCATCACAGTACTGTAAAATATTAACTATTGTTGTACAGTGTTATAAAAAAATCATCCTATATTAAAATCATATATCGCACTTATGGCCAGCTGCATATCCAATCTAGACTTTAGCGAATTCCATTCATACTGTATAGACTGATTTCACGCGGCCGCCATTAAAAAAGCTAAATCGAGGCTGAGGTGGGAAGAATCACGGAAGTATAGCCTGAGTCACACAGGAATGTTGTGTACCTGGCTGTATATCTTATCAGCTAAGAGAAAACGACACAAATATATCATTTCACCGCCTTCCGAGTGACCTGAAGGTCCCTTCTGAATGGAAAGTGAAAATAAACTGGGATATCGGACCTCATTTTCAGCTAAGTTAAGGGAAATGGCACTAGTTATCTAACGTTTTCTTTCATGAAGCAAACGTTTTAGCTACCATCTATCAAACTCAAGTTAATGAACTGATTCTTTCACTATATTAGTTTTATAAATTTATAAAAAAACGTCATCAGCGGATCGCTCGTCTGTGTTTGCAACAGCGCTGATTTGCCATGGTGTTCACACGCTCAACAGAAAGGACTGTCATTGGCCATGGAGGTCATCAGTTCACAGCACTTCACCGCTGTTTACCCAGTGCAAACACAGACGAGCGATCCGCTGATGACTCGGCTGATCTTTGCAGCTTTAAAATACTCCAGTGTTCATGCATCTGTGTTTGCACTCAGTGAAGTGTGCGGTGAACTGTTTACCTTCACGACCAATCAGTCATTTCTGTTGAGCACTGGTGAATATGGAAAATCAGCTGCTTAAGAACGCGCTCAGCGGCACTTAAATGTTAGCAGGAGATGGACGTTTTTTTTTTTATTCAGTACCGGGACAACACTATTAAAGACAACATGAGGGTGTGCTACAGAGAACTGCATTGTTTTATCACTCACCGGGTTACATAGGCTGAAGCAAGCAGGGAAGCCCCCACTGTGTTTACCTGCTGCTATGAACTGAAGCCCAGGAGGAGAGATTGTGATGTTGTTTATTGCCTAATATGCTTTTCATTGTTTAAATTAAACTGAACTGAATGATATTAAAGTGATGTTTACACCATATCTGTATTTTGAAATCACTGCAACAGCTGGAGGTTTATAGTCCACAGCATGTTGTTGCAATGTTTATATTTGTGCTGATTCTATACTTCCGGGTTTCTTCCCACCGTAGCCTCACTTTGGTTCTTTAAAATGGCGGCCGCATGAAATAAGTGTAAAGAACGTACTTTTTTAACAGCCGAGTAGTATGTTTACATTCAAATGCAGTGCCTACTGAGAAATAGGCAGTTTTGGACGCAGCCATAGTCTTTGTCGCTAATCAAGCACGGTATCAACAATCCTTGATGCTGTAGTGCGTGGCGAAAGGCATTTTTTACACAGACCTACTTTTTATCAACTGCAGGTGCTCAGAGTGCTCCGACAAAAACGCAAGGTACTTGGGGTGCATTAACAGGGCACAAATTGCTCACTGCAATTTAAAAAAGGCGCCTCTTCCAAAAAACAGACTCTGTATAATTGGGGCCTATGAGACCACTCCCAAAGAACACATTCATGCATTCCAGTGCCCTACTTTTGCATTGTTTTACTATGTAGATGTGTGGGTTTTATGCGCACATCTTGTGTGTTCAGCAGCGTGTCTTTAGGATGCCGTGTCAAGTCACTTTTAGCAGCGCCACTCGTCAGTTACAAAACAGTGGACCAATCAGAAGAACTCAGGGGTGGAGCAAGCGTTGCAAGCTTTTATTTACAGTACAGTTTTATTTGACAGCAAACATGGAGGTGGTGCTGCTTTTATATATAAATTCCAAAGAGTCTTTAGACACCTAAATGGGACAAATAACATTTACAGTCAGCATGAAATCCAAATTTATATGGACAGTAGGCAAATGCTAACTTAGCATAATAGCATTGGGAACGCATGTCCCTCCGTGCCCTACAAAGCCACGCCCCCTGAGATCGTGAACGCAAACATCGAATAGATGAACATAGACCATAGATATATATACTAGATATCACATACGGACCCTGAGCATGCATTAATAGCGCCGCCACATTTGTACAGTGCTCCCAGGACTAATGTCATTCAACTGCACTGTGCCAATCTGAAAAAGCTGGACTTTAGCTGTGTACAGGTGTAGTAACGAGCAAACGAAAAAAAACAAAGCATAAAGGCAGAACATTTCATAGGTAAGATTTCGTTTTTGTATGTTACAAACTTTTTTGCTCAACAAGTCACATTATTGCTGATAATACAGAATCACTGCATTCACCATGAGGCAAAGCAACACCAACTCGCACTAAATACTGGGCTTATGCTAGTTTTGTTGAATAAAGTAAGTAAACAATGTAAATGAAATATGACAACAAGATGCTGCTGTGCCAGAAACTTGTATTATTGTCAGCTAAGTGAACGAGTCATTCATAACGGAGATTCAATCACAAACAAATCGCTCCTTCCGTCAGAATTAGAAGTAAAAGCGGGAGAGGGGGGTGTGTTTTAGGACACGGATTAGATTAAATTTAACACGTAGGGAGGATAATACATTTCCATGCACACAAACACATGCTCTTTGTCGACAATGCCTGTGCAGTCACTTATACATTGATGTAGAAAAGTGATGTAAAATTATAATTTTCGTAATTTAAAAAAACATTTGCATACTGACCACCGGGAAACACATAGATATATAAACTAATAGATATATGTATATATGTGTATATCTCTGGCTCTGGATAGCCACAGTCCTCCACTGCACTTTGGTCCCACATTCATTTTAAAGGAGCGCTACCCTGTACTAAAATGGCAGCTTTATTGACACATTCCTTCTAATAGACAACAACAAGGTAGGCAGCATCTAATGTAAATATCTATGACCATAGACAAGCCAAAGAGCATGGAATCATCAAGAGGCGACACTCTGCTGCTGTTTAGGAAACAGCCACTAGATGCCGCTAGTGTCACGCGGTAGCCATTTTTGATTGAAAATTCCAATAGAACAGCGGCATGGATAACTAACGTTAGACAGAATGAATTACAATATTGAGTTAAATTTGAGTTAAAATATCATATATATATATATATATATATATATATATATATATATATGCTCTCAGCATAAATGAGTACACCCCTTTGAAAAGTAACACTTTAAACAATATCTCAATAAAAACACAATTTCCAAAATGTTGACAAGACTACGTTTACTATATCTGGTATCTAAAATATCCTTTTCACTTATAACATGAACATAAGGTTAACAAAATAACTTAGACTACTATTTTATATTTTAGCTTTACTCAAATTAGAGTGATATAAAATGAGTATACCGCACAACAAAAACTACTTTAGTTTGTATGGTCTCCATGATTTTTAATGACAGTATTAAAAATCATGAGTAAAAATGATGAATTTATGTGTCAAAATTCAATCATTTTGGACAAAGTGAATTCAATCATTTTGGCTTTTTACATAAATACTTTATTAGTCTTTTTATAACAGACAAACTATATAAACTATTTAAACATAATACTGCAACAAAAAGTACTGCCAATCTGTTATTAACAAGTGTTTAAAGTCATGTTAATTTAATTAAAGATGTCAGTATTATTATATATTATACCAGTGCATAAACTATTAAATTAAAGTCATTTAAATATATTAAATAAGTCTGTAAAATTAACTATTAAAAGTGCTGATAATCACCAGTCTTTGATTATAAGTGTTATATTGGCGTCTTTCAGCTTTAATGCGCTTTTAAAATAAATAAATAAACGACAAAGCTTGCCATCGCGACAGTAATAAGATCGCAAGGCTGTTGCTGTGCGCTGCTGTTGCAATGGAACGTTCTATTGAGTGTCGCCTCTTGGTGATTTCTAAGCTCTTTGGACAAGCTTATAACACTAGATTATGTTGTTGGCCAGTGAGAAAACTTAATAGTAAGCTACTTTATAATACTGCAATTCTAAGCTTAACAACCTTTTGAAAAACTGTATGATATCTAGCATGTTTTCAGTTGTGTAGCAAGCAAAACTTGTCATGATGTGCAATAATTCATTTGTGCAAGGATTTCCATGGTGGGTGTGGTTGGCTCTGCTGACATGATTGATATGGAGACAAGGACTTTGTCCAATGTAAGTGTAGTTGTTGACAGGACGGCGGGGTAGAGAAATAACAGAAAAAAAGAAATGCTAAAAACAGAAATATCACGTTTTACATTACACTTACATTACTAAGACAATGGCCAACACATTAACTCGCTGCGCTTGCGTTTCAAGAATTCACACTTATCTGATGCCTGATAAGATAAATGTGTGTTTGGCATGCTGTCCCAGGAGAGAGCCCTAAGCTCAGAGGATCCTCACTCCTAGAGCTCCCTCCTATTTAGTCACAAGAGAAGGGAGTTTGAGCTCAGGTAGGTAACTCCCCTGGATTAGGCTAGAGATGAGGGGAAGGAGTCGGGTGGATGGGGGGATTCTTTAAGACAGGGGTCTCAAACATGCGGCACGCCTTAATTTTAAAGTTTAATGTTTTTTTTTAAGTTTAAGGCCCGCTAGTTTGATGTGTATAGCACTTTACAGTTTTGTGTGTTGAGCTGAACATACCCACCAATTACAGTGGGGTATATGGTTCTCGGGGGCGGGACATCGACTGGGCTTGACGCAGGCTGAGAAACATTTCCCAATGAGTGAAAGTTTCAGCAGCGCTGCCATGGAGTGTTTTCTCCCGTGCCTGGCTGGCTGCCTCGTTTCTATTGGGCACACGCGGACATTCATCCCACCTCGCTTCATTCACAACACTTCCAAAAAATTTATTTTAATTAACAGCGGGACATTATAAATATCGAAATGTTAATTAATCAGAGCCTAATTTGAGCCAGAGCTTGCTGGATCCTGTTCCGGGAAATGTCAATATTTGTATTTTTTCTGGTATTTATTTTAATTGATTCGGCATAACTTGTGCGCAGTGAATACTTGCATGTGTGTGTGTGTGTGGGAGAGAGAGAGAGAGAGAGAAAGAGAGTGAGTGCAGCGAATGCTGTATGGATTGTGTGTGCACGCACGCATGACGGTAGTCACCATGCGCAAGTTAAAGCAAAATTCACGTTTAACTATTGGTCCTGAACAATATTTTCAACCAATCACCTTTCTTGCATTTACAATCACTCTCATTGGTTGGTGGTTATTGTTTCGCGCGCAGTGAGCAGAAAAGAAATCGAAGTAATGCGTACGCGGCGGGATAAAAAAAAAGTAAGGAACTCAATGCAAATGTAATCGTCTGCAGTACCATATCAACACCTGTCCATCGGCAATAAGAGTCCCCAGTAACCCAGACCAATTATAGAGTTGCAATGTTATTTGTGAGTCATTTGCATCACTCTACCTGCATTGTATTTGCGTTGCCTCACACAAACATTTGATATATTTCTATATGATGTAAAAGTAGTCAAAACAAATGACAACATCACAGTGTTGCTTCTTTTTCCTGTAACATCAGCACGGCGGATAACAGCAAATCTAAATATTATTATTATTATTATTATTATTATTATTATTATTACTATTTATTTTCTTATTCATTTTTAATTTGTTTATTTTTTTATCTTGTGTTGAAAACAGTTCCAATCTTCTCAAATCTCTTTAATTTTATTTTTTTAACACAAAATAAGATGAAACAATAAACAAATTAATAATTAATATTATAATTAATTTCTTGTGAAAAAGCTTATGCAGCCCAGCCTCACCTAGACTCTGCCTCCAGCGGCCCCCAGGTAAATTGAGTTTGAGACCCCTGCTTTAAGATGAAGATAGATAGTAGACAGAAGTTTCTGTGGACTTTAGTATTTTGTAAAAATCTATTTGCTTTAGTCTTTAATCAAACACTATAACCTTCCCCCTAATTTAAATCCTAATGCAAATTGCCATTTAAATCTTCCTCCATATTTTATCACATAGCAACACCAATCTTGGCAGATGTACACCACGATAGGGGAAAAAAAGGACAATCTTAACCTCCATTTCATGCCAACTTTTTAACATAATCTCACCAGTCTCAAGCATTCAAACAGTAGTGCATATTTCAAAAAGAATATTAAATTCTCTTCTTGTTCCCTCATCAAATTGTAATATCTCTATTAATGTGTCTTCCTCTCCAGCGGTTCCTCAGTTTCAGCATCACTCTTCTGATGGGCTCCGTGTACTGCTTGTTGGCCAGTCCCAGGATCAGCGGGATGACGGCCATGCTTCCGATCCCCGTGCAGGACATGATGATGTACAGAGAGGAGCTGGGCAAGCTGACGCCGCTCTGCAGAGCCGTTACCGACATCAGCTGGTAAATGATATACGGCACCCAACAAACCAAAAACGTAAGCGAGACGGCGGCCACACATTTGGCGTAGCGCAGATTCAGCTGCTGCTCTTGATCTGATGTTTGCAGACGATCCACGGCACGGTGGAGTTTACAGATGTCCTGGAGCTGCTTGCGTGCGATCCACAACACCCGTCCTGTCATGCACACGATGCACAGCATTGCCGGCAACACCAGTCCACAAACCTCCACATAAATGAAGGCTTTGGGAAAAACCTGTCAGAATGTTAATGGAGAACAGATTTAATTGGTGTTCCTACAGTTTATTTAGTTATGCACTTGAAGATAAAATTATTAGCCCTCCTTTTTTTTCTTTTTCAAATATTTCTCAAATAATGGAATTTTTCACAGTTTCCCACTTTATATTGTGTCGCTTATACCTGTGAACTTACACGGTAACTATATGTGTAAGTAGTATATAACTACAGTGTATGCACACACTGGCACATAGTATTTACTTGTGTAATACTGGTGTAACTACACACATGTAACAACATACAATATTATATGCAAGTTCAAATGTGTAACAGGAAATTAATAACACAATCTTTGGTAAACTACCCCTTTAATGTGAATTACTGATGTGATTCTACAATTGACCTTAAAACAACATATAAAAATAAGGCATTTGTATATTTTTATATACACTTATACTTTGTTGGCAGAAGTTTGCTGTTGTTAAACAGTTGCACAAAGGCTTAGGTTTTATTTATTACACAGTAATTTGTGACTATTTTACACTTTATATTGAGTGGACAGTTCCTGATGATTTACCCTGTAATTACACTGGTTTCACAAGGTGAAACCTAATGCAGCATTAGTTCTGCCATTCTTATTCGAATACAGTGTTCAGAAGTACATGGTATTCAAACAGGTGTGGAAGTGGGAAAACACCTGTAGGTACACATTGTTGTTACACAATGCATCTATGTAATTCTTGTTACAGATGTGTTCTTTTTAGTGTTGTTACCAATGTCCTGTTACACATTTGAACTTGCACATACTATTGTGTGTTGTTACATGTGTGTAGTTACATCAGTATTACAAAAGTAAATACTATGTACTAGTGTGTACATACACTGTAGTTACATACTACTTACACATCTGGTTACCATATAAGTTCACAGGTATAAGCGACAGTTTTTAATTTTTTTTAAATAAAATAACTAGCAATAGCAATTGGTGGTTCATTCCGCTGTCGTGATCCTTGATAAATGAGGGACTAATCCGAAGGGTAGTGAGCAGGAGCGTTGCTAGACTTAAAGCTCTACTGCCCCCCCCCCTTCAAAAAAAAATATAATACAATTTTTATTTTTATTATACAATTATTATTTTAAATTTAATTAATATGTACCTGGAAAATAATGTAAAGGCACAACTGGAGTGATATGCTAAGATCATTTAAAAAATATTTTGCATGAATAATAATTTAATTTGAATTAAATTCTATAGGAAATATATAGGAAATTTTCTAATACAAAAAAAAGTTGAATTATCTGTTGTCTTAGACTTGACACATGGCAGAGAATCAATCCGCTTGTTAAGTGTGACATCAGGCGAAGCCGCTTCCGGGTCCAAGCGCTCTATCAAACTGAATGAGGAGACTCATCAATTGGTAATAATAAATGTTTACAAAGCGATGTAATACTTTCGCAAATCACGATCGCAATTCATTAAGATTTACCTCTCTAACTCCATCCCTCCTTTGTGCTTCATACAAAAAAATCTCTATCAGGCATGCTTAGTATGATCACAATCATATTGTTTAAACTTTAGTTTTGTCGACTTCCAAAACTCTGCGTGCCGTCACCTCCATATAACAGACTGTTAATGTCAACGCATAAGCGGCGCATGAGCGGCGCGTGGGCAGCGGGTATTTTTTTTGGAGTGCATGTTAACAACCGTGACTCGCACCAGGAGAAGAGCAGCGCGTCCGGGTCCAGCAGGAGCAGTGTTTAGGTGTGGTTTTCTGCCTACATGCAGAGATGCGTCAGTTTGCTTTTTGATTAAACTACATTGCTTTCACCAGCGTTGGTTCGGTTACACATAGAGAATAACGTCTTTATTCCGGGAATACCCCTCTTAAAACATACACTTGCATATGAAGTCAATCATATCTCAAAGCATTTACTGGGGCACTGTCGATTTTTACTGGGGTACGTGCCCCAGTAAATTGGGTCTAGCGACGCCCCTGACAGTGAGTAACAGCATAGCCTAACATTACATGTATTTAATACAATTTAGTAAAACTTTACTTTGATTTAACTGTGAAAAAATATTTCTTTCCTTAAGGCAAGGCAAGTTTATTTATATAGCACTTTCATACACAATGGTAATTCAAAGTGCTTTACATAAACAGGAATAAAAGAAACAAGAATAAGAAAATAAAAACATGATAATAAAACTGATTTAAATGTGTTAAAACAGGTTTTAAAAGAATAGAAAAGAAAGACATAATAGTGCGATCTGTTGGACGTACAGATATGGCTACTGAGAATGCGCAAGTGATTTAAACAAATCACGTACATCTCCGCAGTAAAGCGCAGTAAAACAGAACATGGTCTAACACAAGAAATACATGGCCAGCAGGGGGCAGTTATTTAACATAGTGAGCAAACTGAACTGATATACTGTAGCAGCCAGGGCACGTGAGCTAAGCGATTGTGCTTTTTTTTTCTTTCAGTACAGTGTTTTAATAAGAATTTGATAGGCCTAAGTGATCAGCTGTGCACGGAGGAAACCCACGCCAACACGGGGAGAACATGCAAACACCACACTGAAATGCCAACTGAACCAGCTGAGGCTCAAACCAGAGACCTTCTTGCTGTGAGGCGACAGTGCTACCCACTGTGCGAGCGTGTTGCCGTTGTGTTCATACATTTGTTCATTTTTCTTTGGCTTAGTCCCTTTTTTCATCAGAGGTTGCCACAGCGGAATGAACTGCCAACTTATCCAGTATATATTTTACACAGTGGATGCCCTTCCAGCTGCAACCCAGTACTGGGGAACATCCATACACACTCTCATTCACACACATACACTACGGCCAATTTAGTTCATTCAGTTCTAACCACTGAGCCACTATGTTGCCCCATTTCCGCTGTGTTTATGAATATAATTGTAGTTATTACATTTTTTCACATGTTCAAAATTAAGTCTAACCTGTTTGTAGGAGCAAACCTCATCCTCTTTGGAAGCGTTACGAGATGTTTGTGATCTCCAAAAAGTCTCGTTCGAGTCTAAACTTTTATTGGATGTTCCCTCAATCCAGTTGTTCCATCCGAAAGCAGGAAGTGATGCGTAAAGCAATGGGGGAAGCCAAACTGTCAATAGCGCCATCGGGAAACATCGATGAACCCAGAACTGACTGTGGTGGAGTGGGCTGACGATGCAGAGGTAGCGTTCGTAATGCACCATCACCAGATTGAACAGGAATGACAGGAACAGAAAGTTGGGGAAGATGTACATGACCAGGCAGTGTCTGAAATCCAGCTGCCGGTCCAGGGTCATGCGAGGAATGAAGGGAAGCGTGATGCCCGTGCATAAATCGGCCACCAGGAGACTCAAGAAGAAGTAGTTGGGAGTGTTGTGGAGCTGCCGGTTGCATGCGATGCCGATTATGATGAAGAGGTTGGTGAGGATAATGATGGAGGACAGCGGGACTGTGAGGTAGAAGATCAGCTTTTCTCTGCTTAGTTTGTCCTCTGGATCCATGATGGTTAAACCGTCTCCATCTGCTGTAAGGGTGAGTCCTGAAAACATAGGAAACGCACAGTCAGTGTTGCCAACTTAATCTCATGAGGAAGTGCAACTATTTTAGGAATTGTTGGCTAATTTGTACAAATTCATATGATTCATGACCCCCCTGATTCATATTCATAATTCATATGATTCCTGACCCCCCTGATTAAAGCTTGATCCCACCTGAAGGACAATCGACAGTAAGTGTTCACAAGGTGAAGTTTCACAAACTAATTTGGAGAGGAGCATGTGATATGATTAATCACAGCTGGTCTCTCATTTGTAATCATTAGTAATCCAATCAGAGTGATTCAAACTCACTATAAGTAGCCTGTCTAAAACTACTCCCTTATCTTCATTTTCCAACCAAACCCCCCATCCACACCATCTTCCCTCTTTCCTTTTTGACCAGGGGGAGCTCTCGAGAACTACCTGATCTCTTACTCCCTTTTTGACCCGACGGGAGGCCTGGGCTCAATTATCTCAGAGCACAGGGTTCTCTCCCGGGACAGCATGCCAAACATGCTAATATTAACAAGTGTGAACTCTTGAATTTTTTTTTAA
>CAIGQZ010032409.1:7738856-7752867 GCA_903798205.1 Danio tinwini
CACACACACACACACACACACACACACACACACACACACACACACACCTGTTTGACTCTCTGCATCTACCCAGTCAGTGCAGACCACAGACACCTGCATTGTGAAATGCAGAGTTTTTTTTCTTCCATTCAGCATGTGTTATGAACTGGTCTTCCAGCAGTTCATAGTTGCATCCAATATCTCGTTTGTCATGGGGGGCATGCCCGAATGAAAGTGAAAGTACAGTTAAAGTCGACAAATTAATAATGAAACACCCGAAATTACATGAAACTCCAGAAGAAATGCGGATAGCGCGGTGACGCAATGACGTTAATCAAATTATGCGCTACAACATGTAAAACGGGATCATGAAAGAAACATTTAAAAAGCAACTCATGTAAACGCCTTAATCATATTATTGTCTTAATTAGATTAAGGCAAATGATTCGATTACTGACGTCCATGTAAACGTAGTCAGTGTAACTGTTAGCCGTATCAGGTTGAGCTTGAAGACAGAAAATGACGAGGACACAGCTGAACCTCACGCCTGCTCTCTAAAATAAAATCTGACAAGTGTCTTTCATTAATATTCGGGTTATAAGCATGTGTAAGTAATATGAAACGTTCACATATCCTTTGCGAGTTTGTTTGTTGTTTGGCCGCATATAGAGACATTGCAGCGCTGGTGAAGATTGTGGGTGTTTACAGCTGTTTGACGGATAAATATGAATTTGTAGCTAAGTTGTTAATGGTGCCGAACAGTATTTTCCGTTGTTTACATCCTTGTTTACGTCCTAGCTACACCATACTGTTAACGCTAGAAACTGTGCATATGATAGATCAATTTTACAAATACTTACAGATTGTGGCTCACAATCCACAGCTTTATCGGAGGACATTTAGCCGAATCCAGCACTGGGAGAGATTCTGGAAGCTGTCCTTTGTCAAATGCTAGCTATATATTTTTTATAATTCTCAGGAACATAATTACAATTGAATAGTAAGGACTTCTCTCTTTGCGTTGTGTGCTTTGGAAGCCTAAACACAGGAACAGAAGAAGCTCTGCTGAAATAGCAGCATTTGGACGGCATTTTAGATTTCTCTGCTGTAACATTACAGCACCTCTGGCCACACCCCTTAGCTGGGTGTATGCGCGTAACCTGAATCGTTTGTGATCTCACTAGCCCGGATGTATTTTTTTGTAGTCCCCAAAATTTGTTCACTGTAGGCTTTGCTAAGCTAACTCTGTAAAAGCCAATGTTTTCCTTTGCATTGAACTTTGAGCGTATTACACTCAGAGATGTTGTTTATGTTCACACAGCTACATTATAGTTCAACCACTCCTTTAAAAGGCACAAAACATACAGAGGTAAATGTCTCTTGGTAAATGTTCATAGCGAGCCATGCAAAATCCATCAAGATTTCTGAATATATGAGATATGAAAAATGAGGTCATCATTCACTTGTTCAGTGTGACTTGCAAAATGATATTTGCCATCAGTGACGTCAAACCTGGTGTGATGTGTTTGAATCTACTATATAGTAATCAAATCTTATTCAACAGAACAGCACAACATATCCGTGACAAAATGATCACTGAATGTTAGCACTCCAAACATGCTTACAGTACATATTCTGTCTACACAATCTCTACTGTACACTTGCAGCGGTGATAGATGAAAGCTGCATTCGGTTTGTTGAGGAAAAGCAGGCGTGCGACGGTCAGGTTTGCTTTCCCTGGTGCCACAGCAAACACATCTATCAGCCTCTGTGTCATTTTCCTAAGGTTCCCCTTGGATGGCCTCATTGCTGAGAAATGCATCGTCACAAGTGCAGACACACTGAAACTATAGGCATATTAACCCTATGGGGAAACATAGGCAAGGCTCCAGGGGCATAATTACAGATACAAAATTATAATTACAGCTTAGGGAAAAATCATTTGCCTTCCTGTAAAATACTGATTCTTTTTCAAATATTCAAGTAAGCAGGGAAATTTGCACAGTAGCTCTGATCATATTTTTTTCTTTTGGAGAAAGCCATATTTGTTTTATTTTGGCTGAAATGGGGCGTTTTTTAGTTTATTCATGACAATTTGCATTTGTATAATGGTATTATTATTATTAGCAGTGTTTATTATATGCATATTTATATTTGTTTTAATAAAAACAAGTTTAGATTTGTCCACCTGTCGGGTTTTGGAGATGTCTGCATCATCATATGGGGCATAAGAATGGGACGTGTGTTTGGATGTGTTTGGGTTTTTTGACCACACTTTGTTATTATTGTTCATTTATTTGTTTGATGGAAATTAGAACTGAATTTAGAAATAGTTTTAAAACAAATCTTTGCGCTTTAACAAGCAAAATTAAATATGTAGGTGAATTAATGTCTTTAGTGGAGTGCATACAACACTGTTTCTTTATCCACATAAGTAAAAGAGTAAAAGTAAAGAGAAAGTAAAGAAGCCAAATGGAGGAGGCTTGTTTTTTATCTACTCACTGCAGATGGACTGTTTAAATGTTTTCTCGCTAGTGAAGCGTTCAGTTTGTCACTTACAAAGTCCGCCATGTAAATAGCAAATGCGCCATGGCATGACTTAACTGACTTTTAAAGGGTCACAAAACACCAAAACACATTTTCTGAGCTCTTGATAGTCATATATGTGTCTCAAGCTGCTATAAACACTATTAGGACACATATATTGCACTAAAAAGTGAAAATTGGTTGTTTTTGCGTTATTTTGAGCAAATTCGTTCTTTCGGTGTGAAACAAAATTTTGAAGCTGCGCCACGGCGATTAGAGACTTGTGTGTAGTCCAACATGGAGACTGGATGTCTGTATCTGCGAGTACATCGTGACGTCTCTGAGTGTGCAGCATTAATTCATGAGAAAGACTTGGTTCAAACCAATCAGCGTGCTCTATTGTGTAAGCGCTGCAACTTCATTAATATGCATGATAGCTTTGAAGATGGCAGATGGCAGAGAGACGCCACGCTGTGTTGCCAAAACAAGTGGAAGAACAAGAATTTGGAGACATGGGCCATCAGTGTTGCATTTATTAATGTGCTGCAACAAAGGTTTTATTTTCATTTCCCGCTATGAGAGCTCAGCTGGACTTTTTTACCTGAGAGCTTTTCGCATCTGGAAATGATGAAATCTGGATTTTCCGCTCGTCTCCTTTTAAAAAAGACACGGCTCCAGTTTGTGTTGATTGTCCTGACGCTACAGATTTGGTAAGTGCGTGTGATCAGATCAGGGCCCTTTGTTTATTCATTCAGATGGCAAAGTTAGTTTGTATCGTTAGCAGCGCGCTTTCAGTTTTTAAAGACATACTATAGTCAAAATGATTTAGTTACTAAGTTTACAGTACGTTAATATTACTGCAATATTATAGTACAATATTATAAACTAAAAGATTTGCTGTAAATGCTGCTCCCCGAATGTAAACAAGGCAATCAAACTATTACCACTGTGTAGGATTTTTGCCTCATTTTGTGACAGGATAGTCTTTACCAGGGCTGCCCAAACTCGGTCCTGGAGGGCCGGTGTCTAGGATATTTTTAGTTCCAACCCCAATTAGACACACCTGAACCAGCTAATCAAGCTCATTCTAGGTATACTAGAAATCTCCAGGCAGGTGTGTTGAAGGAAGTTGGAGCTAAACTACACAGGACACCGGCTCTCCAGGACCCAGTTTGGACACACCCATAACTCATTAAGAGAATAAGCACAACCCTGTTAGACCATGTGCCAGGGTGTAGAGTGTATTTATCCATCTTTAAAAAAGCAAAAGTGGATTCGGACATGCCCTTAATGCACAATGTGCTTTAGACTTTGCACCTAGATCGTTAAAATAGTGTGTTGAAAAAAATCTTCTCTCCCTTAAACAGAACTTGGGGAAAAATATAAAGAATTAAACAGTAGGATTAATATTTCTGACTTTAACTGTACATTAATTTACATGATCACTAGGACTTTAAGGCTACTTTTACACTAGTGTGTCCACACTAAGGACATGTCCACAGTAATATGTTTTCATTTAAAAACACATATTTTTCTCTACGTGAAGGTTTTAGCCTTACGTTTACACTGCCTGTATAGGCAACCAAAACATATCTTTTCTAAAAGCTCACTTGAAAGTAGATAAATCTGTAAAATAGCATTTTCAAGACTGTGAAAAGAGGCATTTTCAGTCATGTAACTAATTCAGTAAAACGGTGAAGAACATTGTACAGCAGTTGTTTTGGATACTCTGTTTTGGCAGCATTGTGGAAGATTAATGCTCTAGATAGCTTTAAAGGATACAGAATGTTTACTTAGAGCTGTTGTTTTGCAGGATTACTAATGACATGTGCAAAGGGGGAATGTCAATCAAAGTGTTTCTGCAGACTGTTTTTATATCAAATTTAATATATATATATTTTAATTGTAAAAAGCGGCACTGTGGCTCAGTGGTTAGCACTGTCGCCTTACAGCAAGAAGGTTGCTGGTTCGAGTCCTGGCCGGGCCAGTTGGCATTTCTGTGTGGAGTTTGCATATTCTCCTTGTGTTGGCGTGGATTTCCTCCAGGTGCTCCGGTTTCCCCCACAGTCCAAACACATGCACTATAGGTGAATTGGGTAAACAAAATTGGCCGTAGTGAATTAGTGTGTGTGTGTGTGATGTGAGAGTGTATGAGTATTTCCCAGAACTGGTTGCGGCTGGAAATGCATCCACTGCGTAAAGCATACGCTGGAATAGATGGCGGTTCATTCCACTGTGGGGACCACTGATGAATAAAGGACTAAGCCAAAGGAAAATGAATGAATGATTTTTACCATTAAAGGCTGGTTATATTCACAGTGTTGCCACACAGCTGTGTTTAAATCTTTTATAAAAGTGATTTTTGCATAATAGGTCCCCTTTAATATTAGATGTTTATAACAAATGCTATTAGCCTATAATTTATGCTTTAATAATAATTTTCTACTATAATTTGCTGCGCAGAGGCACCAAGTCCTAAGTCACAGATGACACATACAGACCACATGCAGACCCGCATAGGAAAATAACACATAAAATGAAGTGTCAGTGTTATCTAAAGATGCATTGTGTTGGTTTAGATAGGCTGAGGGATGAGGACAGGAAATGGACACTTGGACATTCTGTGGCTGTTTTTCTGAGTGCTGAGAAGTGAAAGATGGCTGTGTTTGGAAGACATCGCTCATCTGATGTCAGTTTTCCAGATACCTGGACAGAAAGAGTTATGGCCACAGAACAAAGAGCTTCTAGACTTGCATGATTGTTGGAAATATATTTTTGGCCATGCAACATGTAAAGCTCTTAAAGGGGCAGTGCACTCAGAATTTCATCTTATGTCTTTAATCTGTGAAAGACAAAAGGGATATTTTGAATACAGGACTATAGAATTACAAGATGGTGTAAATTATGGAAATGATTTATGTTTCAGTCACAAATATGAGGTGTTTTTGGCCATGCAACATGTAAGGCTCTTAAAGGGATAGTACACTCAGAATTGCATTTTGAGACTTCTTTGTATGTAACAGCGGTGAACAGGTAAAGTATTTTCTCTTGTAGATGATGAACAGTGGACCGGGATGGAATGCACAGGAGACTGATGGTGACAATGAACACAGATAAGATCAGAAAACACACAACCAGGAGGGAACCACACTAGGAAGAAAGACGAAGACACTGTAGGTACACTGGACAAGGTACTGTATATAAATAATAACTGTATTAGAATTCGAGTGACAGGGATCTTGTTGAACGGGGTGAATTCTGTGATCGGGAGTGAGGAGAATCTGGCTGTGACATTATGTTTCAGTCACAAATATCAGGTGTTTTTAGAATCTGGTATTATTATTATTATTATTCATTCATTTTCTTTTCGGCTTAGTCCAAACTCCACACAGAAATGCCAACTGACCCAGCCGGGGCTCGAACCAGCGACCTTCTTGCTGTGTGGCGATCATGCTACCCACTGCACCACCGTACTGCCCTATTATTATTAATAGTAATAGTAATAACACTACATTTTATTTATAATGCATTTTTCTAAACAAGATGTTTTTTAGAATCTGGTTGCCAGGGTTTTTTAGGGGGTTGCTAGGTTATGGATGTTTTTTGTTTGGAGAATAAAATTGGAATGCATTTATTTATATTTATAATATATATTTTACTGTGATTTATAAAAGACAAAAAATATAATTTCATTAAGCAATAGGCATATTTGGCGGGAATTAATAATAATGCATTTATTTCAATTGGGCTTTTTTAAAACCCAAAACGCTACAACAATAGAGAGAATAAAACACCAATTAATTATTATTAATTATAATAATACATTTATTAATAATAATAATAATAATTTATTACATAAAATTAATAATAATAATAATTTTTATAATAATGATGATGATGATGATGATAATATTTTTATAATGTGTTTTTCTAAAACCCAAAGTGCTACAACAATGGACAGAATAAAACACAGATTCAAATACAAAATACAAGATACAACATAAAAAATACAAAAAAAATTCATGAACACATTAAATCAAGAATGTAAAAATCTATTATTTAAAGTAATAAATGTTTTCCAGTAAACCAAATCCACTTAACACAGTCTGAAAACATAAAATACTATAATATAACTATAATACATCTCAAAAAATTCATTTTTCATTACCTAATTAAATTAGAACCAATGAACTAGCACAATAATGGTCTCACATACACTCACAGGCCACTTTATTAGGTACAACTTCTCGTTAACGCAAATTTCTAATCAGTCGATCACATGGCAGCAATAAAATGCATTTAGGCATGTAGACATGGTCCAGACGATCTGCTGCAGTTCAAATCGAGCATCAGAATGGGGAAGAAAGGTGATTTAAGTAACTTTGAATGTGGCATGGTTGTTGGTGCCAGACGGGCTGATCTGAGTATTTCAGAAACTGCTGATCTACTGGGATTTTCATGCACAACCATCTCTACGGTTTACAGAGAATGGTCTGAAAAAGAGAAAATATCCAGTGAGCGGCAGTTCTGTGGGCGCAAATGCCTTGTTGATGCCAGAGGTCAGAGGAGACTGGCCAGACTGGCTCGAGCTGATAGAAAGGCAACAGTAACTCAAATAACCACTCGGCACACTTTGGACCATTAGTACCAATTAAACATCATGTCACAGCCTACCTGAGCATTGTTGCTGAACTTGTCCTTTATGACCACAATGTACTCATCTTCTGATGGCTACTTTCAGCAGGATAACGCACCATGTCATAAAGCATGAATCATCTCAGACTGGTTTCTTAAAAATGACAATGAGTTTGCTGTGCTTAAATGGCCTCCACAGCCTCCAGATCTCAATCCAATAGAGCACCTTTGGGATTTGGTGGAACGGGAGATTGGCATTATGGTGAGTGTATAGCCCCTTATGTAAGATTATATGTAGTCTAATAATCACTTTTTGTTGCCATATTCCAAAATATCGTGTGCAACACCATACTGTATCACATATAATGTAAAGCATTATATTTATATAAAAAGGACGACACAGTGTCTCACTGGTTAGCAACGTCACCTCACAGCAAGGAGGTCACTAGTTTGAGTCCCAGCTGAGCTAGTTGGCATTTCTGTGTGGAGTTTGCATGTTCTCCCCATGTTGGCATGGGTTTCCTCCGGGTGCTACGGTTTCACTCACAGACCAAAGACATGCGCTATAGGGGAATTGAATAAACTAAATTGGCCGTAGCGTATGTGTGTGAATGTGAGAGTATATAGGTGTTTCACAGTACTGGGTTGCAGCTGGAATGGCATCCGCTGTGTAAAACCTATGCTGGATATGCTGGAGGTTTATTCCGCTGTGATGACCACTAATAAATAAAGAGACTAAGCCACAGGAAAATGAATGAATGAATATTTATAATCTTATAAAAATCTTATTTTGTCATAAAAGATGCTTCTTTCTAGTACACAATCAACAATGGACCTCCGGGAGCGCAAAGGTTGATGTGTCATCTCGTAAAGCTTATTTTTCTACCCAGTAGCCTTTTCAGCGGATCTCTGAAGTAAACAAACGCCCAGGAGCTATAAAATGAGAAAAATGTTTAACCACAAATTTAATACGTGCCAAATGCCACAGTGACACGCATTAAGAGCAGGAAATAGAGTAAAGGCCAAGCACTTCACAGCAGCCAAATGACTTTACCATGGCTTTTTGCTGGAGGAAATACCCATTCGACAAACACCAAATTGCAAGTAATTACTATAAAAAACCCATCACACAAAATATCCACGAGTGCAGTGACAATAAATCTACTGATGTCATTAAATCACATGCTGACGGTGTGTTCGGCGTGTGCTTCAGATGTTTGTTTTCAAGAAACTATACTGAAATATCTCTAGCGAGTTCCTGTATTGATTATGGGTTTATAATCTTATTTTATAAACTTGTTTGTTTTTGATAATCAGATCTTTATTGATTTTTAAAGAAACCAGATCTTAAATGTGCCGATTTTGTTGTGGCATACAGTTTACCAGTAGCATTTGGGCTGGCTGACTGAAAATTAAAAGTCTGTGTGCGTCCCAATTCGCATACTTGTACTATGCCCTAAACATTTTTACAGTCAGAATTATTCGCCCCCCTTTGAATTTTTTCCATTTTTTTAATATTTCCCAAATGATGTTAAACAGAGCAAGGAAATTTTCACAGCATGTCTGATTATATTTTTTCTCCTGGAGAAAGTCTTATTTGTTTTATTTCGGCTAGAATAAAAGTTTTAATTTTTTTAAAAACCATTTTAAGGTCAATATTATTAGCTCCTTTAAGCTATATTTTTTGCCAATTGTCTACAGAACAAACCATCGTTATACAATAACTTGCCTAATTACCCTAACCTGCCTAGTTAACCTAATTAACCTAGTTAAGCCTTTAAATGTTACTTTAAGCTCTATAGAAGTGCCTTGAAAAATATCTAGTCAAATATTATTTACTGTCATTATGGCAAAGATAAAATAAATCAGTTATTAGAAATGAGTTATTAAAACTATTATGTTTAGAAATGTGTTGAAAAAATCTCTCTGTTAAACAGAAATTGGGGAAAAAATAAACAGGGGGTCTTATAATTCAGGGGGGCTAATAATTCTGACTTCAACTGTGCTTTTTTGTGAAGGAAAAGTATATAATTTTGAGTGTGTAACAAGAGCAAGCTTTGGGACATACTACCAAAATCCCTACTTTGGGCATCACTGGGTTAGAGTATGAATGGTTCTAGTTATACTTCGAATTTTTTACGTGAAACCATCCGTGAACCTTTGGCATACTCTTTTCAACACACTATGGTTTGGGACACTAATTCTATTTTCGAATACTATTTAGGATGGATGGTATGCAAATTGAGACGCAGCACTGGTTTCTTTAAAAATCATTGATCTTTATTGCATGATTTAGATACGATATAAAGTATGTCTCAGTCTGGATAAGCATTAAATTCCATTGTTCTGTGCCATGCCTTTAAAACATGGGAATTTATTTTACCACAGTAATAGTTTTCAATGGAGTTTGTGTGCTCGCCTGATGTTTCTGACAGCGTTTTTTTTTTATTCATCATATTTGCTCTTCAAAGTCTTAATAAATCCTTCAGTCTATTTAATTGATTATTCATAAAATAAATAATTCATTCATTTTCTTTTTGGCTTAGCCCCTTTATTAATCTGGGGTCGCCACAGCAGAATTAACCACCAACTTATCCTGCATATGTTTTATCCAGCAGATGCCCTTCCAGCTGCAACCCGTCACTGGGAAACACCCATACACACTCAATCACACACATACACTGGACAATTTAGCTTACCCAATTCACCTATAGCACATGTCTTTGGACTTGTGGGGGAAACCGGAGCACCCGGAGGAAACCCATGCAAATACGGGGAGAAAATGCAAACTCCACACAGAAACGCCAACTGACCCAGGCTAGGCTCGAACCAGTGGCCTTCTTGCTGTGAGGCGATTGTGCTAATCACTGCGCCACCGCAATGCCTTAATATTTTTAATAAAATGACACTGTCGATGCTGTAAAGGAACCATATGAAATTAAAAATATAATCACATAATATATATATATTTTTTCCTTTTAGTGGAAGTTTATCAGTTCCTGAAAAACACTTGTGTGTGTGTGTGTGTGTGTGTGTGTGTGTGTGTGTGTGTGTGTTTATCTGTGATGTAATTATAAGTGAGACCCTTTTATTATGTTTTTTTTTGCTAGAGATTATTGGTTAAATGTAGTGACCTCAGATGTAAAGATTTGTGTTTTTAGTTGCTTGGCTGTATAAAGATGTTATTTAAAAGGATTTTTACGTTAAAAAATAAACAACATTTTAGGGATACATCATTTACTAAGACTTTTCCCTTTTGAGGAAAATATTTGCGTTTTATAAGTGTGCAGCGCCATCTAGCGGGTAGTTTAATATCGTGTATAAAATATAAAGCAGGGATGCCCAAACAAGGGTCAAAGTTGGCCCACAGTAACCTTTGATTTAGCCCGCCATCCCATCTAAGAGAGGAAGAATGATGGGCATGGTTTAGAGGTTGTGATCTCAAGTCTAATGTAACCTTTTGTTTGTTTGTTTTATTGTTAAAAGCTAATTGAAAAAATGTTTTAATTAAATGCTGCAAATTAATCAGATTTAGTTTAAATGTACATACTGATGGCAGATTCTGAGTGACTAGTGTATTCAGTATGGAAATCCACTGTTTTATAAATGTGATTATATTATTTTTGCAATAAATTATCCTTATAGATGTCATACATACTGCATTAGTTGATAGGATTTAATGTAATGCTTTCTATTTACTTTTAAATCTTGTGAAATAATTTAGGAAATTACCCATGACATCTTTAATGTAATATAGCTTGGTATATTTACCTTCGGCCCATGATATTTGGCTTTTGGCCCTACATACAAAAACATTTGGGCACCCCTGTTCTAAGGTTAAGGAAACTCATTACAGAATTGTGTTTAGGATATACCCTGCAAATGAGTTCATTAAAAAATATTTAACTTAGATGTTCACAAGTAGCTTTTGTTCAAATCTTCCAGAAACACTTTTTTTTTTTTCTTGTGAATTTACTTCTAATGGCGTGACGTCTTTACTTGGCTTTTATTAAAGATGACTTCAGTCCCCCCTATTGTTCTAGAAAGTATTTTCTTTTACAAATGTGATTAACATTTTTCTTTCTCTGATGGTTTGAACTTTTCTCTGATGGTTTTTTTCGGCTTAGTCCCTTTATTAATCTGGGGTCACCACAGCGGAATGAACCACCAACTTATCCAGCATATGTTTTATGCAACGGATGCCCTTGCAGCCACAACCCAACACTAATAAACACCTATACACTCTTGCATTCACACACATACTCTACAGCCAATTTAGCTTATTCAATTCCCCTATAGCACATGTCTTTGGACTGTGAGGGAAACTGGAGCACCCGGAGGAAACCCATGCGAACACAGGGCGAACATGCAAACTCCACACAGAAATGCCAACTAACCCAAACGGGGCTCGAACCAGCAACCTTCTCGCTGTAAGGCGATTGTGCTACCCACCGTGCCACTGTGACTCAAAACATTGTTTTATTAATGGGTTAATTGGCTCAAAGCTTCAAATACTTCACCAAAATCTGAAGCTCTTTGTACTTCAATTTCAAAATATTTATTATTATAATATAATGTATTCAATATTATCATAATCTTTTGTACTGCTCCTTGTTGCTGTTGTTATTTTTAACAACATTTTTAAACTTTTAAAATTCATTTTATTTATGTTAATGGTAAATGTGCCTTGCGGTGTTTGTTCCCTGTTTTGTGGTGTACAATTTTGCATCAATTAATAAAAATGTGATATTTTAACCAGCACAGCATGATCTAGAGCAGTGGTTTTACCAAATAATATACAGACGTGTATGTTTGTCGGCAATGAAAAGTTTGGTTAAACAATTAAAATATTGTTAGGAAAATATTTAGCATTTTACATTATTTTTCTGACAGAATTGTTTGGCCATAAATCTGGTAAACATCCGCTACTTTTTTTTTTTTTTTTTTACACAGTTTTTCTTTGCTGAAGGTATTTTACTACACACAAAAAAAGAAAAGGAAAATAAATTGGAACAATCACATTGACTATACTGGCATAGTCAGTTTTTTTATATTTAACATGTTCTCTTATCTCACAGCAAGAAGGTCGCTGGGTCGCAGGTTCGAGCCTCGGCTGGGTCAGTTTGCGTTTCTGTGTGAGAACATGTGTCACACACATGTTCTCCCTGCATTCGCATGGGCTTCCTTCCGGTGCTCCGATTTCCCCCACAGTCCAAAGACATGTGGTACAGGTGAATTGAGTAAGCTAAAATTGTCCGTAGTGTATGAGTGTGTGTGAATGTTTCCCAGAGATGGGTTGCGGCTGAAAGGGCATCCGCTGCGTAAAACACATGCTGGATAAGTTGGCGGTTCATTCCGCTGTGGCGACCCTAGATTAATAAAGGGACTAAGCCAAAAAATAAAAATAAAGAAATAAATATTTTTTGTATTTTTTAATCATTTTGTTCTATGACAGCCTGGCCAATATTTGTTTCTGCATATTGTAACTAGTAATCAGGATAAGTTACAGCAGGGGTGTCCAAAGTCGGTCCTGGAGGGCTGGTGTCCTGAAGAGTTTAGCTCCAACCCTAATCAAACACACCTGAGCCAGCTAATCAAGCTCTTACTATATACTAGAAACTTCCTAGCAGGTGTGTTGAATCAAGTTAGAGCTAAACTCTGCAGGACACCGGCCCTCCAGTTTGGACACCCCTGAGTTACAGGATCTAAAAAGCATGGATTTTTCCTTCTACAAATGTGTAATATCCAAATATGTAATTTTTTCACCAATAGAGGGCAACATTTACCATATTTCAATTTAGATTCACTTAGAAAGAACCACTGACACTCTTAAAGGAACACAGTAAATTGCTTTCTTAGTTTTGCCTGCATGGAGTTTTTAACAATTATTAAATCTAATATAATTTAAAGTGATGATTTAATATTTAGTTTATATTATTTATTTGTATTTTATCATTTAATGACGACGAGTTCATTTCACTCATTTTTAATGATCTGAAACATTAAGATACTTTTATTATGCTTGTACTTGCAATATGCCTTTATGCATATAGACATTTCAATGAGACATCTCTTGCTTGACTTGTGCAGTCTTGAGAACTTGTATTTCACTATTTCAAGTTTTAACTGTAAACCTAATATCCTGAAAACTGATTACAGCACAAAAGCTTGAATGACAGTTTATACAATCAAATCGCCTCTGACTGTGTTCAGTTTTGTCCAGCGTTAATTAAAAGCAGGGAGGTCAGAAGCAACATTGTCTCAGTCTGAATAGCGTGTGCTGTTGTATTGTGGCTTAAGCACATTCCTGGTGTCCTCTTGAAAAGCCTGCGGTATATTCATAGAGCGTGAGGCCTCCTTTGAACAGCTTGCCAAATGTCGGCTTTGAGTCAAATTCCTCACATCATTGCCACCCCTTGCTTTTACATTGGGATTAAAGGGATGATGGTTATTGCTGCGAAGCCCCTGGACTTTAAATGTCAGCTTTCTTAACACCAAGTGCAATTGTGTCTTAATGTTCTCTTGTAACTTGAGCTTGACCTTTGACCGGCTGATTCTCTCAGATACTGTCTAAAACGCATCTTTTTTTCACAACACAGTGTCATTGGAAATATGTGCTTCAGACTAAACTGAAAAAAAATTTAAATATACATTTGAATGCAGTTTATGGGTGAAAATAATGCTATGATGAAGTACGAGGTCACTGTCTTTTGTTCCCCTTTACATTTGTTTCATATTTACATGGACATTCCTGGTGAAGAATAAAGGAACAACAAAACATACCCTAAGTAATGTACAAACAACAAAACATAGCCTAAGTATTGTACGAACAACAAAACGTACCCTAAATAACTTACGAACAACAAAACCT
>CAIGQZ010032409.1:7752877-7778002 GCA_903798205.1 Danio tinwini
AACCTACAAACAACAAAATGTGCCCTAAGTAACCTACAAACAACAAAACATGCCCTAAGTAACCTACAAACAACAAAACGTACCCTAAGTTACGTAAGAACAACAAATGTACCCTAAGTAGAGTACAAACAACAAAGCATTCCCTAAGAAACATACAAACAACAAAACGTACCCTAAGTAACGTAAGAACAACAAATGTACCCTAAGTAAAGTACAAAGAGCAAAGCATACCCTAAGAAACATACAAGCAACAAAACGTACCCTAAGAAACGAACATCAAAACGTTTTTGGTAAAAGCATTGGCATTGTTTTCATTTGTACAGAAATGCAATGTGATCGAAACCTGAAACTGCTTTAGCCATGTGTTTACATGAAAACAGTTTACAAAAACAACAGTGAAAACAATGCTGAAAACAGCACACTTTAAAAGCAAAACAGAAACATGGGAAAGTTAACAGTTGGGCTAAAGATTTTATTTAAACTTAAAGTAGAAAATTAATCCAACATTAGGTTAATACAAACCAGCAGTTTTAGAGTGCAGCATTGTGGCATAGGAAGTGGTAATACGTGGAACAAAGTATTTCACAGTATTCAAAAATCTGTATCTTTTTTGGTTTAACTGCATTTAAGGTGCATTCTTTAAAATAAAAGTTTAAACTTGTACACTGATTTGACTGTTTTTAACTGATCAATGCAAACCGGCCTGTAAGGCACTCAACAATATATAAGACTAAAATACATTTAAATGTCAACACAGGTATGTATGAACACTATTAGTCACACATCACACATCGGATGCGCCGCTCAGCGCTGCGACATGGCACGCACATGACAGTTGAAAGTATCGCACACCAGACGCGCACATTTGCAGGCTATTTAAAACAAAACTAATCAGATGGCCCTCTGTGGCGCGGCAGAAATATGAACAGTGTCCTGAGTCGGTTAAATTACCATAATAGGTTTGCAGATATTTAAGAAACATGCCAAGTGAACATACTTGTGTATCTGAAAAACAACGCTGAAGTCAGATATTCTGCTTTGAAAATGTGCATTATGTGCTGGAAGGCTGTCTTTGTTTTGGTTCTTTTAACCCGCCCATTGTCAGTTTAGCCAATTATATTTCTGCACCTGGGGTTGCCTTGTTGGAAAACTGTGTATTTCATTCATTCAGTCAGAAAGGCTCTCAAAGCATGCGTCCGAAATGCGACCTCTGGTGGACAGTAGCAGACTCCGAAATGAGACGCAGACACAGGGTACGCAGAGTTCCACATAAGATGTTTATTAATGAGCAAATTATAAAAATATTACAAACATAAACATTAGGTGAGCAGGTTACATTGTAACCCCGTGTCCTAACAACACGCTATGTGATGAGATTTGAAGTGATAACAATTGGGCTGTTTGCACCAGACGAAACACGACAGAAATTTAAATTTAAATCAGCCATTCAGAAGTGCAGAATATGCCCTTACTCACAAAATGGTAAGGTTTACAGTCTAATTAATACATATTAAACCTCTTTAACATTATTAAATGTACATGCTGAATCACTGATGAACCACAGTTCTAAAGCTCCATTTCAATCGGTTTATTGTATTTTCAAGATCTGAGGCGAACTATCTGCTGCTGCTTTCAGTATATGGCAGTAAATGTCATGTAAAAAGGCTTTCAAACTCACATTATTAGCATTTAACACTGAATAAAGCACATGAGGTGTACCTGAGATGATCATTGTCAGTTTTCTGTTGATGATCTGTGAGAGATAAAAGCCGTTTCTAATATGTTAATTTCAGGTGTTGATTAGAACAAAAACTCATTTTAATGTGGAAAATATGCCTTATACCGCATGCTGTTGCTTTTGTTTAGAGCATGATTTAAATCAGTCTTTATGCTCGATAGTCAGGACTCGCTCCTGTTGGTCCTCAATCTGGCAACCTGTGCTTGCGTGTTTTGATCCAGGAATGCAATACCTAGTTCAGCCACGGGATGCCAAACTTACATATTGCACCTTTAAGCTATTGACCCTTTACATATTTCCTGGTTTCACAGTAGCGGAAGTCGTCATAGTTGGGAAAACTTGGAGCGCAGTGAATGAATTATTTGCTTAAACAATAAAAAGAAAAATGCCGCAATTATGTTATAAAGACTTTCAGAAAAAGGAGAAAATAATGTGAGACTGATGACAGCAGCCAAAGGAGAGAATAACGTCAAATTTACTGTTATGTCCCATAGACGCTGCATTAGAAACGCCTCGCACAAGCGGTAATTAGTTTTTTTGTAATTTAAAGCAAAGATAATATACTACATGCATAAATACATATAAATGTTCATACATTAAAAAATATATCTAATATTCAAACTTTCAAGAATTTAAGATGCTGATAACTGTTGGACGCGACTTAACAGGCTTGTGAAAGGGGCCATTAACACCTAAAGTGTAGTTTTAACATACTCAGTGTGTTAAAACTCTGAGTATGTTACTCTACTCAGTGCAATAGGGAAAGAAAGTGGAAAATACAAAAAACACAGTTAAAAACACAACAACTTTTACCAATAGCAGTGTTTTTTAACACTACGCAGGTGTAACAAACATAACTCTATTTCAAGTGTAAATTGAACTCTTTTTAGTGTTGATCTGTATAAACACTAAGTGTTACTTTTCACACTTTGAGAGTGGAATTGACACTTCATGATTTGCTGTGTATAATCTGATTATGAATACTTTCTTTATTTTATAACCAGGATTCCATGTTGTCACAGTCACCAAGTTGAGTGCCCATCAGACACACTAGAGGGCACTCTACACATCACATTTGCCACTGAACAGGACTACATATTCCATCATGCACTTCACACACACCAGTTCCAGTTCAACCCTGATTACAATCACACAGCCGAATCTCATGAGGACTCATTACCAGGACTATATATGAAGAGTTCAGATGCAAAACCCTCTAAATCCCTCAGACCTCTTTTCTTGTAAATGAGCATTTTCTATCAGGCTCCTCTGATTAGGTTCAGCAGTTTCATTTTATAGATAATGATAAGGTTATTAGCTAGTAAATAAATTTTTTTTTTCAAAAATGTCACTTTAGACAATTATTTGGTTTTTAACAAGGTCGATTGTCTTTTGCGTCAAAACCAGCTAAATCCACTTCTGTTTTTTTTTTTTTGCAAAAACGTCCAAACCCACCTATTGGGACAAGACAGTGTAATTTGCTGAAAAATCACTAAAGATGAATTTAGAAATTATTTTACCAAACATAAAACACATTACACAAACCACCTAAAATTAAAAATACATAAATCTGTCAAGTAAGTGGTGGTTCATTCTACTGTGGTAACCCCTGATAAACCAGGGACAAAGCAGAAGAAAAATAAATGAATGAAATGTCAAGTGCATTAATCAATAACATTAAATTGAGATTAATAAAATCTTAATGATCTTAACCATTAATAAAAAAAGCTTATCAGATGTATAGATAGTATGAAGTAATATAAATAATGTAGAGTTTTATACAATATATTTATCTTTTGAAAAATAGCCAATATTAGCAAATAAAACACAAGGTAGGCTACTGGGCAAAAACGAGATGTCTCTCAGACACTTTTAGAAGCTGTCATTCATTCATCTTAACTTTGTCTTTCCTGAAACGCAGTTGCCGTTTATTGCATATTAAATCAGACTCATTCAAAGTAGCATCACTGAGCAAAAAACATTGTGAATGCATGTTACACTTCCGACTGTACAGTCTGTTTTCTTTTCCTTATAATGCACAGAATTTTGAGGTAAGGGACATTTTCATTTGCCATTCAGTGACAGTCAGACAGGTTTATGCAGTTCATCAAACTCCATCTTTTAAAATTTACTTCTGAAGCAGAATAAAATCTCATCATAAAGCTGGTGTATCAGCGCGCTGCTACATACATATGATTTGATTCGCACCTTCTGGTTGGTTCTCTGGACGTAGCGGCTTTTGCTGTCAAAGGCAAGTGGCGTTTAGAGGCTTTTGCCAACAAACTTATTTCTGAATGCGCTGATGCTGCGATTTAGATGATTTAAAGCAAAAATATTTGTTGAACATGTACTACGTGCCTTAAGCATTCGCTCAATGTCATTAGCTCATTTTTCGCGGAAGTGGCGTCTAGCGGCTTTTGCATCTGAGCTCTTGATGTACACCTCACCTTCAACACATCTTTGCTCGGTCTTGTATCACTGTTAGTGTGCTTCACCCAGCGGTTTTTGGTATTTACCTGTGTTTGATTTTGGATTGTTTATTTTTTTAAACAGTTTTTTTATTAGAACATAACACAAAATCAGAGATACATCAGAAATAGTCAGTAAGGATACAGATGGATACTTTAAAGATTAGGGAGAAAAGAAAAGAAAAAGGGGACATCTGCAGAGTTTTATTTTAAAACAATATATATTGTGTTGAAGTTCATTCATCCATTCATTTTCTTTTCGGCTTAGTCCCTTTATTAATCAGGGTCGCCACAGCGGAATGAACCGCCAACTTATCCAGCATATGTTTTACGCAGCGGATGCCCTTTCAGCTGCAACCCATCTCTAGGAAACATCCATAC
Source organism: Danio tinwini (assembly GCA_903798205.1). Classification (NCBI taxonomy): domain Eukaryota; kingdom Metazoa; phylum Chordata; class Actinopteri; order Cypriniformes; family Danionidae; genus Danio; species Danio tinwini. The sequence continues at coordinate 7,757,465 of CAIGQZ010032409.1, forward strand.
ATACTCATTCACACACATACAATACGGACAATTTAGCTTACCCAATTCACCTGTACTGCATGTCTTTGTACTGTGCGGGAAACCAGAGCACCCACGCAAATGCAGGGAGAACATGCAAACTCCACACAGAAACGCCAACTGACCCAGCTGAGGCTTGAACCAGCGACCTTCTTGCTGTGAGGCGACAGCACTATCTACTGCGCCACTCTGTGTTGAAGTTATATATATATAAAAATAAAGTAAAATTAATTAATTAATTAATTGGATAAAAAAACGAGGGGGAGGGGGTTGTTTTGAGATATTTGAAGTGTTTTCTGTCTGCCCTCACCATTGCCTGTCTTTATGGATTTCTCTACTGGATTACCATGTTGTTGCTCCTGTTGACCCTGCCTGTCTTGACAATCTCTTTGCTTGCATAAAAGCTGCATTTGGAACTTTACCTTCATGTACACACTCATAGCACATGTAATGAGTTACTATTCAACCCTGTACACCAGGGGTCACCAGTCCTGGAGGGCCGATGTCCCTGCTGGGTTTAGCTCCAACTTGCCTCAACACACCTGCCTGAGTGTTTCAAGTATACCTAGTAAGACCTTGATTAGCTTGTTCGGGTGTGTTTGATTAGGGTTGGAGCTAAAATCTGCAGGACACCGGACCTCTAGGAACAGGTTTGGTGACCCCGGTTGTACACTCTAAAAATTACTGGGTTGTCGTAATCGAATGTTGAGGGAAAAAGCGTAATTAAAAAAAATAACCCATCGTTGAGTTACAACAACTCAGCTATTGTTGGAGTCTACAGGAGCTGTTGAATATATGATCACCATGGCTCTTTTCCCACTACATTTCACTCTCCCTTTGTCTATTCATATGTTACTTACATTGACTAATGAGGAAACATGCTGGGATTTTCCCCCAAGATATGAAGCATTCCCTCCTCCAGACATCTATTGTTAGTCTTTGAGACAAATTAAACTGGCAGTGTGTGCATCTCAGTGTGTGTGACTCTGTGTGTTCAGCCATAAACTCTATAACTGAGAGAAGTGTGCTCTCAAATGTGTGCTGCCGAGCATTTGATCTGTATTCTGTGTGAGTGTGTGTGTGTGTGTTATTGTTGCAGGTCCTGCCTGATTTGACTTGGCTTCTGTCAGTCTGTTTTCTTAACGCCTCACTGCATTTAGCAATATGATAAACATCTCAAGCCTAATTCTTCAGAAATCTGTCTGCCTTTCTGTATGTAAAGAGTGAAAACAAACAAAATACTTCAGCATGTTACACCTTAATGACTTACATAATGAATTACAGTTTTCAGGAATACACTAAGTTACTTTTATAAATTCTTTCTGTTAAATAAACAACCTTATTTTACAGCTCCTCTAAAGTTGAAATGTTTTTGCATTTTTTAATCCATTCAGACGATCTCGGGGTCTGAAAGCAGCACTTTTAGCTTAGCTTAGCATAAATCATTGAATCGGATTAGACCATTAGCCTCTTGCTTAAAAATTACCAACAGCTTTAGATCATTTTCTCATTCAAAAATGGCAGAACTCAACTGTTTAACTATTTTCAGGCACTGCATAATATCCCTCCGCCTGCTGCAGACCTGGAGATCGGCTGAATGGGTTAAAAATGGTAAACTGTTAAACTTTTTAAAAATTTCAATTTATAATTTTTCGCCAGGTGACACGGTGGAGAAGTGGGTAGTGCTGTCGCCTCACAGCTAGAAGGTTGCTGGTTCAAACCCTGGCTGGGACAGTTGGCATTTCTGCATGTTTTCTTTGTGTTGGTGTGGGTTTCCTCTGGCTGCAATGGTTTCCCCTACAGTCTAAAGACATGCGGTAAAGGTGAACTAAATAAGCTAAATTGGCTGTAGTGTGTGTATGGGTGTTTCCCAGTGCTGGGTTGTGGCTAGAAGGGCATCTGCTGCATAAAACACATGCTGGATAAGTTGATGGTTCATTCCGCTGTGGTGACCCCTGATTAATGAAGGGACTAAGCCGAAAAGAAAATGAATGAATGAATTTTTCCCCAATTTCTGTATTTCAACACATTGAATACACGACATAAGTCATTAAATAATAATGGTTTATTCTGTAGCGTAGCCAATTGAAAAATAACATTGCAGGAGGGCTAATAATGTAGACTTCAACTGTATCTGCGCTCCTGCTGAGCTGTGGAATGAGTGGAGTGTAATTCAGTCATCAGTTACAGGATGTTTTAATGCTCGTCTGGATCAGATGGCACTCTGGGAATGCTGGCCAGTCAGATCTCTCCCCCTCTCAGCACCTGCGGATTTAAGTGACTGGGGACCCAGACATGAAAGCGACCCCGGGATCTCTCCTTCACAGAGGCCTTTTTGTGGTCCTTTGGCCCCCAGGAGTTCTGGCGACGGGCATCAGCCAGGTATCAGAACCATTTCCCGCTTTTCCTGCTCTGTCTTAGATTACAGGTAAGAAGAGGGAAGAAAAAGTGTTGGGTTTGTGGAGGATGAATATGGATTATGCTGACAAATGCTGTTAAAGTCAGAATTATTAGCAATCCTATATATTTTTCCCCCAATTTCTGTTTAACCAAGAGAGTTTTTTTTTCTTAACACACATCTAAACGTAATAGATTTAATAACTCATTTCTAATGACTGATTTTTTTTTGTCTTTGCCATGATGACAGTAAAGAATATTTTCACCTGCTTCGAATGTTATCAGTCGATTGAATGAGCGTTATCAGTGGTTATCAGCTGATAGATATTGGCCAGTACTGGTAGGCTTAGAATGCTGTTATCAACCATCCACATGATTTATCAGCTATACTGTACTAATAGAGAAGACTCCAGATTTGTTTTTACATAAGGAGCACATTTACTGTGATGGTTGGGTTTAGGGTTTGGGTAGGGGTAGACGTTAATAAAAGACAATTAATGGGAAATTTATACCTCCATATAAATGGCTTTTCTGCTGTAAAGTTTCTCCAGTGGCTCATCTTCTAAGTCTGCAGACTTGTGACTTGGTGCAGAGTTGACAGCAATGACAGGGTTCAAGTCTGGCGAAGAAGGGTTTCAGAAAGCAGGTAGGACAAAAGCCAAACAAGTAAATAATTTGCCTTTGATTGCTTTTTTAAAAACAGACAGGAGAGCGGGTTAATCGGTGCTTTTGAAATAAAACTGACGGTTGGGTTTAGGAAAGGAGGAAGGCAGGTCAATCGGAGTGGCCTCTGGTGGAGTTACGTGAGAAGAGCAGAAATTTGATATCTCATGTAGCTGATTAACCATGTGGATGATTGATAGCAGCCTTCTGAGCCTACCAGTTGGATGCCCTTTTAGCTGCAAACCAGTACTAGGAAACACCCATGCACACTCATTGACACACACTTATGGCCAATTTAGTTTATTCAATTCACCTATAGCGCATGTCTTTGGACTGTGGGAGAAACCGGAGCACCCGGAGAAAACCCACGCCAACATGGGGAGAACATGCAAACTCCACACAGAAATGCCAACTGAGGAACTCAAACCAGGAACTGCTGATTTGATTTAGAAGGGCACTTTTTTGTCAGACGGCTAATCTGTCAGGTATAGATCCGCGCTAAAATATCAAAGTGAAAGTCATCATAGCTTGCGTAGGATAGACCTGGCTCCCAACCCAACTTTGAGAATAGATTAACAGCGATATTTTTCGTCCCGATAAAGAGTCTCACATCAACGCAGCACGTCAACGCCGATAACGGCCCATCACTAGTATTTAGGTTTATCATATTCCAACCTACACCCACCCACTCGTTCCTAGCAGGGATCAAACCAGCGAATCCTGCATGGGAGGGGAACGCTCCAACTGTGCGTTCACGCCGAAGGTGGCGAGAGAAGTAGCCGGAAGTCATTCATTTTCAATGGGAGCCGGTGGTGATAGGTGGCGAGGAGTGGTGCGGCACGTCTTCGCCAGTGTGGGCATCGAGGAGAGTTAAAATCAAGTCAACTTAATAGTAATGAGCTATGACGCAGTTCGGCGGCAAGCAATCAGAAAATTGAAGTCCATTGCTTGAGAGGATTCCAGAGAACACAGTCACTGTGAACTTTAATTCTGACCACAGTTGTTCCCAAGGGTTTGATTATTGCTGGTCGCGGGATTTCCAATTATTTACGCTATTTTCTTACAGGGATATACATTAAAAAACATTACTGGCGAGTTACTGAAGTACAATATTGTTATATATTTCTTTTCTTTAAAAAAGCGGGAATCTCATGCAACAATACAAAACAGTATTGCTGCTTCAGAATATTTCAGACATATGGACACATATTGGATAAGTGGAGCAAAGCCACAGCACATGCAACTACTTGATCTTCCATTGTTAAATTAATTTAATAAAAAGTGTGTAACATTTTAACGCTAGAAAGCATGTTTTTATGCAGGAATGTATTTGATTTGTTGATATGCTGCAACTGCTTTAAATACGAGATCAATGTAGCAAATTTTGACGCTCTCGCCGGCGAAGCTGTGAAGGCAGACATCGGTGTCGCCAGGGTAGCTAGAGCGAACTCTGACGCTCTCGCCACCTTTGGTGTGAACGCACAATGAGGAGGAGGCTATGAGAGTGAGGCTTTTGTGCTGCACTCACCAACTGGCCTTACACACTATACAACATGCAGTGACCTTCCTTAAAAATAGTTGTAAATAATACACTTATACACTTTAGTATGGTTCAAAAGCTTTTTACTATAAATTACTATTGTATTTTAGTTAAATTACTAGTGCCCATTAGTAACCCATAAGGATGTTAAAACCACTGGTCACGTGATTATGTCAAACCAATCAAGCTCCGGTACACTGCTTCACTGCAAGATGTATAATTTTTTTGATAAATGCTTAGAAGCCTCGGTGCAAATCGTCTCATCACAATTTTTGTTTAATAGACTAGATTAGAGAGTTTGACTTCAACTGTATATATAAACTACTAATTGATTGAATTTATAGAAATACTACTATATGAGATGACTTATATAAGATGTGTTGTCATATCGCTCAGCCCTAAGGTTCCAGAGAAAAGAGAAACAAGGAAGAAGCAAAAAAAAGCAAGCTCCGTCTGCTCAAGACCCCAACACAAAACACAACATGACGAGGCCTGTCATTCTGCACTGTTGTGGTTTTACCATCCCGGGCAAAAGAATGTACACAAAGATCAATGACAACAGCTTCAATCTTGCCAACCTAACCTTCCCAAAACATGTCACAAGGAAAATTTTCTAAGCTTAGTTTTTCTCTCCTCAACAAAAAAAAAGAAGAATATCGCCTGAAGGACCATAATACTGGCTCCAAAGCGCCAACAAAAAACTCATCTGACGTTTGACGGCGAAGGGCAAAGGTATTGTGGTCAGATAATGAATCCAGGCACCTCTGAAATACGAGCAAGTTACACAATTCCAGGTCTTTCAAAATAATATAATAATAGAATAATTACAGCAAATTAATATCTCATATGACTAATCCTTTTGGTGGTACGGTGTGTATCACTTTTCAATATTCTTCCAGCAGGATTTGCCTTCTAGGACGCCTTTTATCTGGGACATAAAAGGTTCTGGAAGGAATGTCACTGAAATAAAAAGGTATGTTTTTTATGTAATGCACTTCCAAATAGTGTTTTAAAGGCATAGTTCACCAAAAAAAATTTACATCCAGTAATCATTTACCTTCCACTTGTTCCATTACAAGGTTTATTTGTATATGTAGGTATCCACAGGATAACATCATGAATGACGAACATTTTAACTTATATTTTGACATTTGAATTTCACAAAAGTTAATTCAAAGGTAGATTATTTAATATGATTATAAAATATAACTTTCTATTTCATTCATTCATTTTTCTTCATTCATTGGCTTAGTCCCTTTATTCATCAGAGGTCACCACAGTGGAATGAACCACCAACTTATCCAGCATATGTTTTATGCAGCGGTTGCCTCTCCAGCTGCAACACAGTACTGGGAAACACCCATTTACACTCATTCAAAAACATACACTACAGCCAATTAAGCTTACCCAATTCACCTATAGCGCATGTTATTTGACTGTGGGGGAAACCAGAGCATCCAGAGGAAACACACGCCAACATGGGAGAACATGTTAACTCCACAGAGAAATGCCAACTGGCCTAGCTGGGACTTGAACCAGTGACCTTCTTATGGTAAACACAAGAAAGATATGTTGAAAACCAGTAGCCATTGACTTCCATAGTAGTTTCTTTTCCATGATCCATGTCAATGACTATAAGTTTCCAACATTCTTCAAAATCTTCTTTTGTGTTGGACTTATGAAGGTTTTGAGCCAGTAAATAACGAGTACATTTCATTTTTGCGTGAACTATCCCTTTAAGCTGTTTGTGTTAGAAGCTTCAGATTTATGTTACAGTTGCAGACTGTTTCTTAGCAATAGGACGACAGAACAATAACACTGGAAAAACAGCGTATCTCCATTGCAATCTTTTTAGAGATTACTTTCAGATCGTGGAATGTGGAGTTTCATCTATACAGCACAGCTTTATTGCTTTGAAAACAGCATAAACAGGTACGTTTCTCTCGCACAAACACACAGCGCTGGCCTATAAACACGGTATAGATACAGTCGAGGACATATCATAAAAATGGGACGGGGTTTAGTGGTGAAAAAAAAATGCTGGTCACCATAGTTAACCATTTATGTAATGAATAGGCAGAAAATATTGTGATTGTCAAATTAAATTTAGTACATTTTAAATTATAAAATGTATATTACATTGTAATTCTAATGTATAAATGTATAATATAAATCAAATAAATAGTAAATAAAAGAAGAATAAATTAAAGACAAACTAATTCAATAAACTTGAAAAGAAGTGCGAGGACATAGGCACAGATTTATTTTGATAAAAATAGTAAGTAAGATAAAACAGTTAACAATTTAATGATACAACTCTACACAAACTTACTGTTATTCATATTACAATTTATTTTAAATGTATAATAAAAATACAATGTAATGTAAATCAAATAGTAAATAAAAGCATATTAGAGTGGATACAAACAAATTCATTGAGTTTTAAAAGAAACGTGAGGATATAGGTACATATTTTTTCAAATAAAAATAGTAAATAAGACAAATTACAATTTAATGATTCAATTCTATACAAATTTTGTATTATTTATACAAACAATCATACATAATATGTAATGTTTTTTGAAAAGTAGTCTCTCGTGCTTACAATAAGAGAGTTTAAATTATAGTAAAACAGTAATATTGTAAAAAAAGTTTGAAATCTCTACTCTTAAATGAATCAAACACCACTTAGAAACAAATGTTCTCTGGTTTTGTAATGCATATGAAATTAATGCGAGGTACAGTCTTTCCATCAAGACAAATAGCTGGTGCATTCTGGGAAATGTTCTTACCCCTTGGTTTTGAGTGTGGTCCTGAAAAATCTTCGTTCGAAGGGGTGTATACTGTACACCTTCCCCTTAGCCCTACGCCTTCAAGCTAAAGAGAATTGGGACACCACTACCCCTTCACATGAACGCGCAAAACGAGGGGTAAGGGGAAGGGCTATGGGGTAGAATTGGGATTGGGCCTTAGTGTGTGTCTGAATCCACTTTTGCTACTTTTTAAGGAGGGACCGATCGGTGTAAAAGGCTTGTACTTATTTGAAGTCTCTTATTTTAAATGAATGAACTACACTTGAAAACAAATGTTCTCTGGTTTTGTAATCTAGCTGTCCTTGAGCCTCAACCATTCAAACGCAAATAAAATTACAACAACCACTAGAATGGCCTCTAACTTGTAAACAAAGAGGTCACTGTCATTTTTGGAGGTGATTTGTTGTCAGGAACAAGTTGGAAATTACCTCAGAAGACCAGGGAGAACATCACACATTATTCAGAGGATGATATTGCGTAACGTAAGTTATTGGGCTCTATTTTAACAAACTAAGCACATGGTATAAAGCAGTTGTCTCCAACCTTTTTATCATCATGGACCAGTCAATGCTTGATGATTTTACCGTGGCCCAGGGGGCGGTGTTTTAAACTGGGTTCACCTCGAAGCCTTAAGCTTGTCGCTCTCATATAAAAAATATTCTTATTCATCGTCCAGCAGCAATACGGCCCTTGTAGAACTTTGGCCTCTGAACCACTCCCGATCCAATGTTCGATTCGAGCACACACTCCTAGGAAATGTAAATATTTTTCTACGTCGTCTAACCACCTCTTCTGTGGCCTGCCAGGACGTCTTCTTCCTTCCGGCTTTAGCTTGTACACTTTCTTAACAGCTGTCTGTTCAGCCAATCTCTCTAAGTTGCCCAGCCATATTAACCGGTCCCTCTTTATTTCTGTGACCAGCTCACCATACAGGTCTGCCACTTCTGCATTACTCCTTATCCGCCATTGACCTTGGTCACAGACTGGTCCATAGATCCTCCTCATGATCTTTTCTCCCATGCATTGAGAAGCAGTTCATCCCAAGCTGCTAATACACATGTTTTGCAGGCATACATTACCACTGGTCACGATACTGTACGGTATAACATCTTTTTGTTCGCTCGGCTCAGCAAACAGGATTTAATTAGGTGCTGCATGCTGAAATATGCTTTGTTTCCCACCTTCAACATCTCTTTTATTTTTCCCTGGTCTATGTTTATATTCTCTGGTATATGAAATATTTGCATTGTAAATAACTGTTTTAAAATATAGTTTATTTCTTATTACAGCCTTCAGTGCCTCACGTGATCCTTCGGAAATCATTCTCTTATGATTTGGTCTCATACTAGTCAGTATTGAAAAGCGTTTTGTTTTTATTTGTGGAATCTTCGACACATGTAGAGTATCTAGATATGATTGGTTAACTACTTAATATGCAATACAATACATGGATTTGCAGAATCTGTCTGCAGGGTCTTAAAATGTCTTAAATGTCAAAAACTAAATTGTAGGCCTTAAAAAGTCTTAAATTTAGAGACATTTTGTGTTGTAGCTCTTAAATCATTTTAATAGGTCTTTATTTTTTGTCCATGTAAAGTTACTCAATCAGACCAACACTTATCCAATCACAAACAATACATCTCAATAAAACTTTAAACAAAATTACATTTATTAACTCAGTTTTTTTTAAAGCTATGTTTACAACCAGAGTGTGCTTGTCTTGACGCATTATCTAAAATATGTGGCTAAGAAATAACACAATTTTTGGAGGGGGCAAAAATAAAAAATATTTTAGAAAAAAATATGAGAAAAAATGCTAAGCGTTTAGCCCTGTATATGTAACCAGGGATGTGACACTGACAACAGAGGTGCGGATCCACATGCAGGTTTATTGGCAAGGTCAGGTAAGCAGTGGTCAAAACAGGAGCAAAGAGATGTATGAGGGCAAACAAGAGTCGTAGTTGTAATAGCAGAAAGATGGTCACAAGGCAGGCAGCAATACAGGATTAACAAACAGACGAGGCAAAGATCAAAACCAGGCAAATAAAGACAAAGGAAACACGTTGAAATGTCACTTATAGTAAACAAGACTCAGCAACTTCTGTGTGTTTGTGTGCTAACTTTATAGTCCATGTACTAGAGCAGCTTCAGCTGTGAAAGTCTAATCAGAGGAGACTTGGAGCAGGTGTGTGTGTGTGCTGCATGACTGAATATGTAGTCCATAACATAGTGGATTTGTAGTCCTATGTGTTTGTGAATGTATTCCAGTGATCTCTGGTGGTTATATTGCTGGTGATCGTGACAGTATAAGTCAAAAATTTTATTCATAATGGTCTTTAAAGTCTTAAATTTGACTTGGTGAAACATGCAGACACCTTGATCAAATAAACATGGAAACACTTAGATATTTTTAGTACAGAAATTAATTTATACACAATCTGAATGATTACACTCAGGCACTTTGCCAGTGAAGATAACTTCAGAAACAGATGATCTACTGACCCAGAATCAAGCTAATACACAAATCATTTTACGACCTTCGCTGTTTGTGCACTGGTTGGTTTCCATGACAGCTTGCGCAGGAAAGTGGGTTATATGAATATGGATTGCTTATGGCTTATCTTGAAGATCACATGCGGAAGTGCTGTGTTTGAAAAGCTTGTGGTCCTCTAAAGCATACTCTATGGTAAATGATTAAAAGAAAAGATTATAGCCCATATTATGTTGGCTCGAGAAAAAGGCTATTTAAACTAAACGTTTTTCTGATTGACGTTTTACTTGTATAGTTTTGAATGGGGGAAAATGCAAAGGTCAATATGTATGCTCTAAATTAAGCCCCGCCTTTTAGCAAAGGAGCCTATGATTGAACGACATATTGATGTTTCTTCGGCAGAGGAGCTTGGTCTAATTTATTGCAATTTGTACAAAGACAATAACAGAAAGGAGTACAAAAATAAAATGAAAGAAAAAAAATAATGAGACAAATCCGTTTTTAAATTTAAGTGTAAACAGTAACAGATTAATTAAAAAAAATGTTTAAGACTTTAAGATAACGTACAGCAGACGTGTTTTTATGACAGTTTCTGCAGCTTCATTGTTAGGAACATATATATCAGTGAATACTTGCCTCACAGACATAAGAAATATGTCTACAAATCTCTACTTCTAAACAAACTAACTACATTTGGAAACAAATGTTCTCTGGTTTTGTAATCCGTATAAAACTAAACCGAGGTACACTCTTTCCCGTCTGACCTTTTTATTTTGAATGAATTCCCACCTCTGCCAGGACGACATTGTTAAAATAGAGCCCAATAACTTGCGTTACACAATCTAAGCTCATGCTATAAAGTGCAAGGTGTGAGTGCACTTAGAGTGTGTTTAAATCCACTTTTGCTACTTTAAAAGTGGGAAAACCTATGGGTGTACCCAGCGCATAGTCTAAAAGGCTTGTACTTATTTATAATCTCTACTTATAACCTTTTAAACCGACTTGGAGACAAATGTTTTCTGGTTTTGTAATCTGTATTAATCTAAACTGCGAGGTACAATCTTTCCTGTCTGACCTTGAAATTAAATCCCACCTCCACCATTTAAACACAAATAGAATGACAGCAAACACTTGAACGCCCACTAACAAAGAGTTCATTTTGGAAGGAGATTTGTTGTCAGGAATAAGTTGGAAATTTCCTCAGAAAACCAGCAAGAACAAATATGTGTTATTCAGAAGATGATATTGTGTAGTGAAAGTTATTGGGCCCTATTTTAACAATGTAAAATCATGGTATAAAGCGCAAAGTGCAAGTGCACTTAGGGTGTGTCTGAATCCACTTTAGCTACATTAAAAAAGGGAAAAACAGTTGGCGTACCCAGTGCATGGTCTAAAAGGGTTGTACTTATTACCTTAATGAGTTATGGGTGTGTTTTTTAGCGTAAAGTACATTTAACAATTAGAGTTTCATCTCTGATTCCCTTTAAGAGCGAGTTGCGATCATGCCATGGCGCAATCGTTATTTACATGGCAAACTTAAAAAAAACCAAAAATGAATGGTTTCACTAGCAAGGAAACAGATTAGAATCGTTCCCCTCGGGTGCGCATACACATTAGCTGCTAACCTTAGAAAATTTTGCCATGATTCGAATGTTGAGAAACAAAATTAATGAGAGAGGTTAGAGTTAGTAAGAGTTAGTAGAGTTAGTAAATAATTTTTTTTATTCCATATATGGAATATAATTATAAGCTTTTGCTTAGAAATCAACGTTTCCCCATTCAAAGAGATAGGGGCTATACTTGTAATGTCTGAGGAGAGTTTCAAAGATGGCCGCCAATTGAAATGACTTCCCTTAAATGGAGTTTGGTGTAACTCCTCCGTTTTCAAGCTACAGGTCAGACGTTCATAGAGTTTTGAATTGGTTTGGTATTCGTAAATTAGCAGTTTTCATTTTTTTTATTTTTTTCTGTTTATTTATGCTTTTGACTTGCATGGTGTAACCTTGATCTTTCCTTCAACAATGTTATAATGTAAAAAAAATTGAAAAAGGGACATTTATTGACATTTTTCAAGGTTTGAAGTGATATATTGATAATAAACTACCCGTAATGTTAAGGACTTGTTCCTATATATATATATATATATTACTTCTTGTACAATATATTGTTACAAACTACTAAAATGTCAATAAAAGTCCTTTTCTTTGACTGCACAATTGAATATTCAAAATGAAAAGTCGACAAAGCAGGGATCAAGGTCTCATAATGCAATTCATGACCGTAAATAAAAAGAAAACACCTGTGAATAACAAAATACAGAAACTGAATTAACTAATATTTTCTTTACAGAAAGACACATGCATACTCATTATATATATATATATATATATATATATATATATATATATATATATATTGATTAGGTTTGATCAGGACATCACTGACAATGATAAACTGTAAATAGAATATTTTCAAGGTATTTTCTGTGTTGAAAAAACCTGGTCCATTTTAATTCCTCTCAGTTATCCCAATGTCATTGCTCTCAGCTAGAAAGCTTCAGCTAACTGCCTGAGCTCAACGCTAATGCAATCAATGGCCAATAGAAAAAGGACAGATACAAATTGGGCTCAGTAATGGCCTGAAAGGGGTGTTTTGATCCTTGACCTTGTCTATTGCGTGTCTATAAATACACTAATGTATTTATCCTTCATTACGTGCTTCCCACCTCTATGCTAATATGGGATATTTCCTTCAAATTGGCAACAGCAATAAAAAAGTCTGAAAATCTAAAAAACCCTTTAGGATTTTTCTTTACGTTTTAAAGTGCTCTACTTGTTGAAATGTTGTATGTATTATAGACAGTGTTGGAAAGAGTACTAAAAAATCATACTTCAGGTAAAAGTACTATTACTTGCCTAAAAATGTAGTGCAAGTAGAGTAAAAGTATCTGTTGTAAATATTACTCAAAGTATAAGTAAAAAGTAGCTCTTTAAAAAGTACTCAAGAGTAGTGGGTAGTGAGTATTACGCTATAAAATGCTGATGCATTTACATGTAATTTGTGGATGTGTGTAAACGTAACATTCTGTAGTGCTTTTAGTTATTGCCCAGCAGGCACACAGCATCATAAGACATTAATATTAGGTTAGATTTAGGTTGTGACGCCAGGTGACCAAAATTCAAAGTCTAGCCAGCGTCTAATGACAATATTATTTTGATGTCCAATAACTGCGTCAAATGACGTTGACATTTGGTTGACTTCAGGTTGTGTTGAAAAGTGACCAAAATCTAACATCGAGTCAATATCTTAAACCAACATCATATTGATGTAAAAAACACTGACATTTATTCATCAGGTAAGGCAACCAAAATTCAACGTCTGATAGACGTCATAGTGGTAACGTCCACACAATGTCTAGCTGTAACATTATTAGATGTTGATATTTGGTTGATTTTAGGTTGGTTGTTGGACACTGATGTCGGCCTGACATTGAGTTCTGTCGTGAATCCGATTTTCATTTCCAAACAAAATGCAACGTCCCAATGACATTGGGGTCCAACGTCAATCTAATGTCATGTTGACGTCCTGTGCCTGCTGAGTGTTTAAGGCCATTTCAGTCATCATACAGTAAACATCCGTCATCTTCTCATCAGTGACATGCATCTAAACAGTCTCTGGGTCATTGTGGGTGACGATTTTGGACATCTTTTTAGACACTTTTTAATGCTTTCAAACTGTTTGCTGCAATTATAAATCGTCCATGTCATGAGGTAGTTCATTATGATGCGATTTACCTTCATAGACAAGAAAAAATAGTGACTGCAGGTTGAAGGAAAATTCAGTTTAATTCATCTTTATTTCTATAGAGCTTTTACAATGTAGATTGTGTTAAAGCAGCTTCACATAGAAGATCATAGTGAATTGAAACAGTGTCAGAGTTTAAGTTCAGTTTAGTTTAGCTCAGTTCAGTGTGGTTCAATATTCACTGCTGAGAGTCCAAACACTGAAGAGCAAATCCATTGATGCGCAGCTCTACAAGTCCCGAACCATGCAAGCCAGAGGCGACAGCGTTGAGGAAAAAACTTCACCAATTGGCAAAAGTGAAGGATAAGAAACCTTAAGAGAAACCAGGCTCAGTTGGGCACGACCATTTCTTCTATGGCCTAACGTCTTGTGTAGAGCTGCAGTCTAGGCGCCGGAGGCTGGAGACTGCTGACCATCAGCCAAGACTCGTCTGTCCTTGGAGTCTCACAGGAATCAGTTTCATGCTCTCTACTCCTCCATGGCCACTACAGCAACTACTCAGGATACAGCCTGGTCCAGGATTATGGAAACCTTGGGATCATCTCTTCACAGGTCTTAGATTGCATCAGTGGCACTGCATAATCTCTGGGGGACTCGGGATGAGTATCCCAGGTGAAAATAGAGAATAAAGTAAATGGAGTTAAAGTACTGATACTGCACCGATACTGCAATGTACTCAAGGGAAAGTAAAAAGTACACATTTTTTTAAAAGTACTCAGTAAATTACGATTTCTGAGAAAAACTACTCAATTACAGTAATTTGAGTATTTGTAATTTGTTACTTTACACCACTGAATATAGAACAGATGTTTGTGCATGAAAAATGTCTGCAAAATATTAATTATGAAAGTATATATAAATTATATATTTGAAAAAATATATAATTATAGTCATTTTCTCATAGAAGGTAAAAAAAAGTAAAAAGTAAGTTGTGGTGTGATATCATGAGCACCGATATCAAATATTCTTATCTTATCAAACCATATGATAAGTGGTCAACCAATTACCTCACAGACTGTCTGACCAATCAGTACAGTATACTACCTGACAAATGTCTTGTCGTCGATCCCAGTTGTAAGAGCAACAAATAATATCTTGACTTTTAGTTGATCATTTGGAAAAGTGTCAGAAGCTAGATTTTTCCAATGAATCTGTTGAACTGCATTCCAATGCACACCGCATGGACCCAAGATTCTCACAGAAGCAGGATAGCACTCCTTCTCATACTTCAGCCTCCACATCAAAGTTCCTGAAAGCAAAGAAGGTCTAGGTGCTCCAAAATTGGCCAGCGCAGTCACCAGACATGAACATTATTGAGCATGTCTGGGGTAAGAAGGAGGAGGTACTGAAGATGAATCCAAAGAATCTTGATGAACTCTGGGAGTCCTGCAAGAACACTTTCTTTTCCATTGCAGATGACTTTATTAATGTTATTTGAGTCATTGCAGAGATGTGTGGATGCAGTCAGAGCTCATGGCAGTCAGACACAATATTCACTCTTCTTCCACTGCACCAAGACTTTATATTCTATACTGTACATTATTTCTGTTAAGTGACAAGACTTTTGTCTAAGCAAAGTCAGACCTTACTGTCCTAATTAAAAATCAAGGCATGATAATAATTTATTTTGGTAAAATAAGAGTCATCTAGAGGCCTTTGCCTTTCATTTAAGCCATTTCTGATACCAAATGATGAGAAGTTATTATGTGCTGTTCCTAAAATTTGGATTGGCGACTAGACTTTTGTCAGGTAGTGTAGGCTTTCAGAAAGGCAGGGTTTAGAAAGAGTAGATCTTTGAACCAACTGTTTCAGACACTGTGAGAAAAGAGTTGATTCTCTATTGTGTATTATGGATAAATTAACATGTTTTTTTTTACTTAAATGGATGTAAACCTATTGTAAAAGACCTAAAAAACTAAATTAGATGGGGTACTTTAAAGCAGGACATACTACTTGGCCTATGACTTGGTTGTGATGTAATTTGTGAGGATGTTTTTTTTAGATGGATGTCTAAGATTAGACTGGACCATAATCAGGAAATTTGGTCTTGCCATAGAGGTGTAGCATTAAACAGACTCATAAAGTTTGGGCTTTACTCCAAAGATAACACCCTGTCTAAAGCGCTATCTACTAGTGCTTCTATTTCAATCCACTCAAACACTAAACTCCATCACATGCTTGCATGCTAGTTCTCCATATTAAAAGGCTTTCAGGTTTAGTAATGACTGCACTTATTTACAGTACTACCATTAAAGGTATAGTTTACCCACAAATAAAAATTGACTGACTATTTATTCACATTCAAGTGCTTCCAAACCTTTTTAAGTTTCTTTTTTCTGTTGAACAAGATGATAACTTGTAATCATTTACTTCCATAGTAGAAAAAAATAACAAATGGTATGGAAGTCAATGGTTAAAGATTTCCAGCTTTCTTCAAAATATCTGTCGTGTATTTTTAGGGTAAAACTCAAACAGGTTTGGTACTAAGGAACGTAAATGATGACGGGATTTTCCTTTTTGGGTAAACTATCTATTTAATATCTAAATAATGGCACCTTTTTTTCTCAAAACAAAACCTTAAAATAATAAAAAGCTATATATGCAGCTTGGAAACAAGAACTAAAGGAAGAAAAATAACTATAAGGTGGCACAATGGTTAGCACTGTTGCCTCACAGCAAGAAGGTAGCTGGTAAAAGTCCCGGCTGGCCCAGTTGGCATTTATGTGTGGTGTTGGCATGTTCTCCTCGTGTTGGCATGGGTTTCCTCCAAGTGCTCCGGTTTCCTCCACAGTTCAAACACATGCGCTTAAGGTGAATTATATAAAGTAAATTGTCCGTAGTGTTTGTGTGTGTATGGGTGTTGCAGCTGGAAGGGCATCCGCTGTGTAAAACATATGCTGGAATAGTTGGCAGTTCATTCCACTGTGGCGACTCCTGACAAATAAGGGACTAAGTCGAAGGAAAATGATTGAATCAATGAAAAAATAACAATGTTTATGTTTATTTCCAAATACATTTACAGCAAACAGTATCTGGTTCACAAACATTGAGTCCAGTCTCTTGTGAACTGATTCCTACTGTATGAATTTGTCTACTAAGAACCAGTATCACAACTCACTCCATAAGTCAATTTTTAAGATTTGCAACTCAAAATGAACCAAAAACAGCTTTGTACAGTTTCAAAATTAAGAATTAAGGAAATGCTTTTGCCAAATAAAAATGTAAAACTCAAAATATAGTAAAAAGTTTCCTAATTTTCTATCGAACAATATTTGAAAAACACTGCACTGCACTTCTCGCCCCATAGACTTCCATTCATATGCATGCAAATTCAGCAGACGGGAAATACAAGCTCGTGCAAAAAGTTTTGCATGCTGTTGCATTCCAAGGTTCAAGCTTGGTGAACTGTGACCTTCGAAATTGCATTATCAAGGGATTGTGTGAGACCAACGCAATCTCACGGCAATTCGTAACTTTTTGATTCGTATAAATTCGTACAACCTAATTCTTACAATTTAGTACGATTTGCTCATCACCCAATGACGGTTGGGTTTAGGGGTGGGGTTGGGTGTCACGCCTACTTTTTAAAATCGTACATTTTCGTACGACTCAACTCGTACTAATTAGCCACTAAACTGACAAAACGTAAAATACTTACATTTCCTCGTGAGATCAGGCTGGTGAGATCAATAGAAGATCAAAACATGACCTATTTACATAGAAATTGAAAATATGAAGCAATCTCTAGCTTTGTTAATGTCTGATCATCTTGTTTTATCACCGACGCTTTTCTCTAGTGTGACCGTGGCTTAAGTCCCAAAACACTTGCAGCTAATCAAAAATAAGGAGCATGTTTAGTAACTATATTGGAGATAACAAAATAGATAACAAAATTGATGCTTTAAAACATCAAATGTCATTGGGCAAAAAACTGCATCTTTGATAAAGGAGCAAATTATGTTGCTTGATAATTTATGAACAAACGATTCTTATGAACAGATTCCATTCATGGAGTCATTTAAATCAGTGGTGTTCAAACTCAGTATTGGAGGGCCAGTGTCCTACATAGTTTGGCTCCAACTTCCTTAAGCACACCTGCCTGGAAGTTTCTAGTATACCTAAAAAAAACTTGGTTAGCTGGTTCAGGTGTGTTTTATTGGGGTGGGAACTAAAATGTGCAGGACACCGGCTCTTCAGGACCGAGTTTGGGCACCCATGATTTAAATGAAACACATATATTAATCTCAAACTCAAAAGTGTTTCAAATATGAATCAATGTAATGATTCATTCCCCAACTGATAGCATAATCATTTTAACTCAGCAGGAACCAAGAACTACTTCTTTATGCATACCAAATGAACATGATATATCCGTTTTGTTCTCTCTAAAAGTATTATCCCAATGCAAAACCAAATAAGCCACTGGACAGAACACATGCAAACTCTCGAGGAAGGAAGTCATTATTTAAGCCATTCCTTATCAGTCCATTCAATTTAGCCAGTCCAGGCCTGAGCAAGCAGAGTCTAATACAGCAGCACAAACTCAAGTACTAAAGCTGCTAGGAATAAATCCAATATGCATCCACTCACATGCACTTTATGGCCAAAAGCTTTTACATGCATCCACTTTGTCGAATCAGTGATGTCGGCGAAGGCCGACCAGGAACGCACATTTTTAATCATGACACTGTTTATCTCTTTTTGACCACTTAAGCAAGCTTTCCGCTCCCCTAAATACAAAAAAAAATCTTTAATTTAATCAGTCAAGCCTGTGATCTTCATGCAAAATCCTCTCTCTGTGCTTTAGATGTACTTGCCAATAGTGAGGTTAAGATATAATCTGTAATCACACAACATATTCACACCATAATACTAAACAGAGTCTTTAGTTTTAATTATAGCCTACAGGAAATGACAAGGGCTTGTTTTTGCTGTTGACATTAAAATCGATGCACATGTTTCCAAAGATTAAGGTCTGTCAATTTCTCGAATAGACATTCTTTTAAGTAAATACATTTATGTATTTATTTTTTTTTTTTTGCAAAATTTGCTCTTTACTTTGACTGTATTAGCAGTAATAGGGTCAATATACTTGTCCATTGTGGTAAAGACGAAGTTGAGCTGAAAGGCAAAGCTCTTGATTTACTGGTCAGTCTACGTTCCTACTCTCACTTCAATTGAATTCATCTTTATTTTTATAGCTTATCTACAATGTAGATTGTGTTAAAGCAGGTTAACATAGATTCAGTTCTAATAAACTGAAACTGCTTCATCCCACATCCCACAGCTGAAAACCCAAACACTGAAGAGTAAATGCAACAATGTGCAGCTCCACAAGTCCCACACCAAGCAAGCCAGTGGTGACAGTGGCAAGGAACAAACCAATTGACGAAAGTGAAAGAAACAAACTTTGAAAAAAAACAACCTCACCTATGGTCATGAGCATTGAGTCATTACTGAAAGGACAATTCAATTCAAGCTTGTTTGTGTAGCACTTTTCACAATAATTATCATTCCAGAGCAGCTTCACAAAAGATGCACATCATTGCAGTACAGTCAAAATCATAAAGGTTAAGGAGTTGTGTAAAGGGTTGCCAGTATATAAATGTAGTCAACCTGTTATACAGTATATAGTGTCCTTCTAAAAGAAATAATTTTTACATGTAATAATAATGGGGTGGCATGGTGCTCTGAGTAACCCTAACCCCAACAGTCTACTTTATAATCCAATGGGAATTAGTTGGCATGTAGATGCAAGGTTACTTAAATTCAACAAAAGAACCATCAAAATAAAGTGTGACCAATCCATAGTGAGAACTTCTTCCTGTCACAAATTACACATGCACACCTCAGTCAACAGAAGGCAAGCATGGTAATATTTATGATCTTACTCTGATAAAGGAATTAAATGGTTTAATGCATTTACATGACCATGTGCTTTGTCGCCTTATTAAGCTAAATTGGGTAAAGAATGTGCATATAAACAGACTCATTGTGTACAAAGAGACAAATTAATGCATATGAGCAAATGTTATTCAAAAAGCCCTTATATAGAGATGGTTTTGGCATGTTTGTGCATATTTTATACACGACTAGCCTCCTAAGGGGAATAAATATGCAAGATTTATTAACATTAAAATAAGTTTAGGACGAAATTAATGTGCGTACTCATGTATGGTATAATATAACACAAATTGGAAATCCCTCTCGGCATACAAATGTAAAATAATCCCATTATTTTATTTTTCATGTAAAAACTTTTAAATGAATGATGGAAAATCTGGAAAAATTCTGACAGCACAGGATATGTAATATTATTTCACGCTTACTGTAAACATTAAAACTCTAATTTTAACCTACTCATGCAGTAATTAATTTCTAACAGAAACTGGAACAAGAAATCCTATATGCATCTTTTTATAAACAGCCGTTCACCATTTGTTAGAGATATTCGGGTGTGAAGGGCAAATATAACCATCACAAATGGCACATTAAGAAGGAATGTACACTGAACATTCCCAGCCAAGATATTGTAGCTTCTGAAGCTTTAATTTTAGGGTAGTAAATGAAAACAATGGCAGGATCAGTGACGGCTCAGTAACTGTGTGTACTGATTAAACACTTCACTTTGATCTCGCCCGCTTACAACTTTATTACAACTAGAAAAGGAAAGTCCATAAACACAAACTGTAACTGGATTATAGACAAAGAAAGGTAAAAATTGTCTGAATTAATTGAAATATTGAACGTTGTACCTTCAAAAATATAGATAGATAGATAGATAGATAGATAGATAGATAGATAGATAGATA
>CAIGQZ010032409.1:7778402-7793637 GCA_903798205.1 Danio tinwini
ATAGATAGATAGATAGATAGATAGATAGATAGATAGATAGATAGATATAGATAGATAAAAAATATACTGCAGGCACAGTAGATATAGTGTAGTTGTAGCAGGCCCGGATTAAAATTTCAAAGGCCCCTGGGCACATTGTCTTGTTGAGCCCCCTACCCAACCACATCCCTATAGTTGAATTAAAAAATAAGAATAATATATATAAAAAAATCTATAATGTATTGCCCGCATTTTTTAAATAAATGATATGCAGTACAAATATTTATAGTCTACAGAGATTTTACTTATTTTAAAAAGAGTTAAAGCACACTTTGATAAAAAAAAATACTAATACAATTAGTGAAATTGAATGTTTTTTAGTATACTTGTTCAAGTTCACTGAAGCAGTATATATACTTTAAAGGGTATTTGTTGTAAATACTACAAATTAGTTATATTAAGATGTCGTTAACATTTAACACTAGGTGAAAAAATAACTATAGAATATTTAAAATAACTATTTAGATGCTGTTTATACACATGCTGTTTATACACACATGAAATAAGCTAAACCTAAATACCCACGAGCCACTTATGATTTTATCGCATTTTCATTATTTTCATTTTTAAACAAAAATATTTCCTTTCTATTAAAAATAAATGTATTTCCAATCTGATATGTAATGGGGAAAAAAGAAGAATGAGTACATCAGATGCTGGATTCGAACCGGTTGATGATTGATCACGTCAAAACATGTTGCCATGCTCTTTACAAGCTACGCCAAAATAGCCTAAATAGACACTCCAAAAACTGCATTTTATTCCCACTCACATGGGCCCCAAGTGCACACGAGCCCCTGGGCCTGTGCCTATAATGCCTGTTGGTTAATCTGGTCCTGAGTTGTTGTTGCGAACTTGACTTGGTGCACGTATAAGCTACAGTAAGAGTTGAGGAGGATTACTTTATTTTGAAGTCGATTAAATTATTGGTAGGGGCATTTCAGTAGTTGGTGGATATTGGTGGGAACATGTCCCATCCGTCCATGCCAACTCTACGCCCTGAGATAGATAGATAGATAGATAGATAGATAGATAGATAGATAGATAGATAGATAGATAGATAGATAGATAGATAGATAGATAGATAGATAGATAGATAGATAGATAGATAGATAGATAGATAGATAGATAGATAGATAGATATACTGTAGGCTACAAAAAGGCAGTATAGTATTTTATACTATAGTAGTTTGGTTGTTTTAGTCAATATATTAACTAGTCACAAAATATATAGGCAATTTTTTTTATCTGTCAATAAAACAAACGTTTTGTTCTACAGACAGACAATAGTAGCAGCCTCTGTTTACATTTGTATTTTCCAATTGTATTTCCTGCAGCTCTGAGAGAGAGAGAGAGAGAGAGAGAGAGAGAGAGAGAGAGAGAGAGAGAGAGAGAGAGAGAGAGAGAGAGAGAGAGTGAGGGAGAGAGCGTGTGTGTATGTGAGTTAGTGAGAGAGGGAGATCCCAGTTTTCAAACTTTCCGTGTCACTCCTCAACTCTTCCTCTTCCCACAGCCTCTCGTCACTCTGAATGGGAGTTTTGTGGTGAAAGCTCGTGGATTTACCGCCTGCTGGACGTGTTTTGGGCTGAAATGCGCGCGAGTGTTTGACCGGAGCGCCCGCGCGTACCTGCGGGACTGACCGACCTTCAGGAGGAATATATACACAAACCACGAGTTTTATCGCTCGCGTTGGATATGCTCACCTGAACCTGTCTGGATGGGATGCACCGTGAGCTTCATCTGCTGTGAAGACGATTTTCTGCAGATGCCTTTGGATCAGCATGTGGACAAAAAGAAAGAGGAAAAGAGGCTTTTATTTAAGGTAGGACGCAGGGATATCTAGTCAATATATTCTGGAAGTTATTGAGGTAAAGTTGGTTTTATATTAGCACATTAGTTCAGTGACGGCTTGTAACATGCTCCCTATATTGTTTACCATGGTACATTGAATATTTGGTCTGAAATCGCATGTAAGTATGACTTGAAAACAACATTAGCACTATTCATTTGACTGTGAACAATGTTGTAACGTTACTTTGGTAGACGTTGGCTGCTAATATGATTCTACTATTTAGGATTTCCAAATAATACTTGTCTGCAGTTATATTATTAAGGAGAAATCTGAATGTGTGAATATAAAACCTACTTTACCTCAGTCTTGAAGCTGTGCTGTGAACTTGACAGTGAAGCTGTTTTGCTGTATTATAATACTGTTTTTGAAATGAATGTTTGGAAACGCGTGGACCACAATGGTAATACGTTTTGTTTGTAAAACTATATTGTGTATATTCTTGACGAATTAAGTATATTCACTTCTTTTATGTCCAAAAAAAGAGAGAAAGTAATGAAAGAATGTTTGGAAAGTCGAGTTGTTGTTCTTGCAGGTGTTTTGTTTTCAAGACTTAGTCATCAGTCAAAAGTTTGGACAGGCATTATAGCCTATGTAATTTAGCATAATCATAATGACCAAGCAATATAAACACTACAATATTATTTGGAAGTACTGACACATCTTTAGCTTTTGTCCTAGGCATCATGATTAGATGCATTTGGGATGATTTTAAAACGTTTTTAACTGGTGGCTAAAATAACAAAAATATCAAAATAACACCCCAGTAAACAAACTTTAATAAAAGTTTGACATGCTATGTTTATGGTTCTAAATCTGTCTTGCACAGCATCAAATACTTTTTGTGTATTTTATACTCATTTGATATAAGCACAAATATTTATTTTTACATTAAAGTATTCTATATAAATTAATCACAATATGGTAAAAATCTTGTCACTTACGTTCATAGATTCAGATCAATAATACTGATTACAATGATTTACATGATGAGTAGCACAATCCAGATTAGGTATTCTGACTAGGCATGGGCCGGTATAAGTTTCTGACTGTATGATAACCTTGGATAAGAATACCATCACAGTATTGTGATTACTGCTCTAAAATAAGTTCTTTATAAAAAAAACAAAAAAAAAAAAACTTTGCCCCCCCTCCATTGAACACAATTTATTTTATTCTAAGAATCAATTTTAATATTTTGGAGCAGTAAACATCTCAGGCTGGGCGACGCAGTGGCGCAGTGTGAGTGCTGTCGCCTCACAGCCTGAAGGTTCTGTGTTGAGTTTGCATGTTCTCCCTGCGTATGCATGGGTTTCCTCCAGGTGCTCCGGTTTCCCCCACAGTCCAAAGACATGCAGTACAGGTGAATTGGGTAAACTAAAATTGTCCGTAGTGTGAGTGTGTGAATGGGTGTGTATGGATGTTTCCCAGAGATGGGTTGCGGCTGGAAGTCAAATATGTGCTGGATAAGTTGGCGGTTCATTCCGCTGTGGTGACCCCGGATTAATAAAGGGACTAAGCCAAAAAGAAAATGAATGAATAAAACGTCTCAGGCTAAATAGTTTAAATAAATCATTCACTTCGGCTCTCTTCGTTAGTTTCAAAAACAGATTTCCTAACACACAAAAATACATGTTAAAAAACCTTACATATACTTTGGGAATGGTATAACAGAACATTTTAGCGGTTTTAAAACCTTGACTTTTCAAACCGCGGTTAACCTTGAAACCGGTTATCGTCCCATACCCAATTCTGACAGCTTTAAGATTACTTTGATTACTGACCTTTAGATCCATGAACATAATTCCTGGAGGAGTCCCATAGGATGTAATTAGGGATGAACCAATACCACTTTATTACAAAATGATACAAGTATGAGTATTTTAATTTGTGTACTTGCTGATACAGAGTACTGATTCTGATTCTTCTTAGATTAGGTTTAAATGAAAGTGCAATTAATTTAAAAATATATATATTTTTTGCCTGTCACAAGGATGAACACAAGGCTAACCACATTTTTTTGGTTTTAACAAAAAGACAGTGTCATCATAAAATGTAAACATAACCAAGATATAGGAAATGAAAAGTAATGCATAGTAAAACACACCCAACTTAACAAAAATAAGCAGAACTATTACTCATAAGCATTCAATTACACAGTCCCAAAACAGCCTCCTGCTTTTAAGTACACAAACTTTCTAAAACTTAGACTGCACTATTACTACTATTAAACAGTATTCGTGAACTCTGTGTACTTACCACTTTGGTGTGTCTTCAGATTAGGGATGCTAACGATTACTCTATGATCCATTGATTGTATTGATTGTCGATAACCCTGTAAATCGATAGGCCTTATTGATGACTGATTTAGCATGGACATTTAAAGGGTAAGTTACTCTTTTGCTGACATGTGTCCATGACTTTACACATTACATAATCAAGTGTGTGCATTTTACATTACCGTATGGATTCACTCTCTTGACTTTGCCTATTGGGGACACATAAAACCCTGTTATGCACGGTCCTCTGTTATATTTGCGAGTGCTGCTGTTAATCGGCGGGTCAGGTAATCAAAAAGTAGGCTACATGATGTTTAATTCTGGTTAAGTTGTGGGTGGATAAGATCAATTATTGGTTATGCAAACTTTAACTAGGCTTATCGACCCGATACTTATATCGAAACATCCCTAGATATATTGAAGACCACAACCCCCATGATTCCAGACTCAGTAACTGTACGATCAAACTACATTTTTGTTGGTTGTGAATATGCACCCTCTACTGGTGAATATCACATACTGTGCCTTTAATTTGTCCAATAGTTTGTTTTAATTTTTCCTCAAATCAAGAAGCATGAATTGCAAATGAATTTACATGGCTTTTTTATGTGATGTACAATTTATAATCTTGCACTCCATAAAAAGTAACTTATAAACTGATTATGAGCGTTTCCCAATGCAATATAATCTAACAAGAAGAAAATATCCGATTACATAATCTAGATTACATGTCAGCTCAGCATCTCACAAGGAAGCAAATCGTACTAAAATCTAGGACTGAGATTATACAAATTCATATAATTTATTAAATCAAATAAATTGCTTTGTAATTGTGTTAAAGGTTTCAACCTATGGACTTTTTTTTTGGAAAGGCACAATTTATACTTGAGCAATTTCATGCTTTGCCATTTAAAAAAAAAAAAAAAGTTTTCACCAAAATAGCAAAACATTTTTTGAGTAGGCTTGTATTTTACAGTATTTTAAAAATACTCAAAATGTCTCTGTCAGTGTTTTCAAACAATTATATTTGATTGTTGCACAAGTGGCAATTTCACATCTGTCACATCCATAACGGAGAGATGTCACATCCATAATGAAGCTTTTTCTCATAAATGCAAACATGTCAAATAAAATAAAATCAATCATTTGTGTTCTATAGAGAGCCAACTCTTATCCTTTTGATTAGGGTTGGACTAGGATTGGGTTGTGCATTTTAGAATTTCTACAAAGTATATTGTATACCAGGGGTTCTCAATGTCTACTTTAAAATGTCCAAATCTGAATTTTTATTTCTTAAGGTATAAGGTCTGGAACAATTGATATTACATGCATCACAAGTCAATACGATATATTTTTCTTTACATAAAGTGGCATTTGCAGTCAAAACACATTAAATATAATGTAAATGTTGCAAAACCACTAATATAAGTGCATTTTTGTACAAAACACAACAAATGGTAGGCCAATAGTATCTGGATGCAAGCTGAGACTGCATATCTCAGAGATGCAATGTCAGACACAATGCACTCAATAGAGCTAGTGACGTCACTGTGAGGGGTAGGGTTAGAGATGGGCATTAAAAGCATTGCATGCAGGCCAACTGCACCAGGTCTGCATCCAGACCTCTCTCTCAAAAAAAGTGAACAATACAAAAGGTATGTAATGAAAACTTTAGGTATTGTAGTTTTGCGGTCCTTATATCCGTAATTTGTGGATACTGCCTTTTAAAAATGTTGTTTCATAGTGGCGTTTCACAACTCTAATTGTTTCATTAAAAATCAAGCAAAATGGCACTGTGGCTTGTGGCAAAATCAACGCATACTTGGCTGTTCAATAAACTTTGGACTGTCAATTCTCTTCATTAAGTTGTCTTTTCCGTGAGACTGACATCTTTATCCATTTAAATGATCGCTTTGCCAATAGTATCTGGATGCGGTGCATTAAAGCAGGTGCACACGCACGATTAGCACGCTCCATCACGTGAAGCCTCGTATGGTCACTGGATGTCATGACAACACATGAGTTATGCAGGAGAACTTTTAATATTTTGCCTTCTATTTTATTTTGGCTCATATTTTTTTAAACAAAAATACAACAACTAAATTTACAAGGTGTATGCATTTAGCGATGAAGGAAATCCACAATTTGAATCCTTTACACATGGTTTTGCTATACGAAATGGAGTCTGTCCAGATTGAATACGGTCACAGTCCAGATTCCGACCCGAGTTCGGACTTTAAAAAGCCCTATTCATAACGCATGTTTATTTTTCTCATTTAAAGTCTAAAAATGTTTTCAGTTTGATATTTTTCTGATCCCATAACTGATGTTTCAATATAATGTCAACGTATACATTCATTAATTTATTCATTTTCTTTTTGGCTTAGTCCCTTTATTAATCTTTGCAACACAGCAGAATGAACAGCTAACTTATCCAGCATATGTTTTATGCAGCGGATGCCCTTCAGCTGCAACCCATCACTGGGAAACATCCATATACACCCATTCACACACATACACTACAGACAATTTATTTTCGAGGCTCGAACCAGTGACCTTCTTGCTGTGAGGCGATTGTGCTACCCACTGCGCCGCCGTGCTGCCCTTAACATATACTTTCTATGTTTTGTGTATAAATCTAATTTAAAGCATTTAAGCAAAGCCTTTAAATATCAAAAGCATTTTAGATGATGAGAAACATGCATTCAGTCAAGTGTGTCTAAACTTCTGACTTGCTAGTGTGTTTAATGTGTTGGGAGATGTCAGATTCGTATCAACAACCCCACCTATACTGTTCTGGATGAAAAAACAAACCCAGAATCTCTGCTTCAGACCTCACAGAGTAAACACAGCCTCCTGCATTACTAGACAGTGAGAAATCAGGGTAAACCCAAGACTAAACTTAGACAATACTGTTCTGTTCACATTTGGATCAGTGAATGAGTTGCATCATTGCACACTTTAATTACGGTAGGGAATCCAGATTGGGAAGTTGTGCATTCTTGCTGCTTTTGATCTATTTATAGATTCGGCCTATTGTTAAATAAGGCCTTTTGTTATGCGTGTTGTCATTTCACACACTGACCATGCACATTATCTCCAATGTTCAGATTTATCTGAAAAGTATGTGTACAAGCTGTTCATGCATTATGCTTTCATAATTAAAAGAGACAAAATTATGAGTAATGATTGAATATTTTGTGCATGTTGCAATTTAAATGCAGTCAACTTTTAAAACTTTTCACAAAATGTGATTTTTACTTTTCTGTTTTTGATGTAAATGTGATGTGTAGTGTTATTATATTTTATTTTATATATAAAAAAAATTATAACTAGTGTAGGGTTGGCCAATGTCAACCAATTTGGCATCGTACAATGTCTAATGTGAAACATCGCAATGGACGATGGCATCGTCGTAGGCAGCGGTAAATTAAATATGAATAATTAATGAATTCATAACAAATTAATTATATAGCCTACTGTTTCAACTACCTGACCTGCATGGTCTTCGTTTTGCCCATAACCAAATCATAAACAAATCAAGATAAGTTAAACACAAATTACCACCTGTCAATCATTCTTTTTGCAGACTCTGGCATGAATAGTTTTCGTTATAGGTGTCGTTATAATGGCGCCGACAAACTTGGTTGGTAAAAAAGGTGCACAACCAACAGGAACAACCAACAGTATCTGAGGTTTTCGCTAAAATTACTAAGTACAAGCGTGAAAGCGAACAGTTGAAGCAGTGTACTGACGCCGTGACATGTTACCTGATAGATTCAACAGACAAAAGAGTCTATAGATAGAGACACGATAAATTAAATGTGTTTAACAATTATAGTGAGACGTGATCCAGTGGTACATCCTTGATAAACTGTCTGACGTGCACTGCTCTCAGGGGTTTTGTGCTCAAAGCACCCACTGACTGCTGGAGTTCAGATGCATGTCTATGCTGCAGTGCAAAACAGTGTGTGTGTGTGTTTGTGGTCATGTGATGTGCGTTTTTAGTGGTATAGTGTGGAAGAGGGCTTTTCAGAAAGGCTGGTGAAACGCCAGCGTGGACGTGGATTGTTTTAGTTCTAAAATGTCATTTTAAAACTAAGACGTATAAGTGTAAATGGGGCCAGAGTGTGTATTTTTCGCGAGCAGGTTGCTGCTGCGACGGGGGCGGGGCAGAGGATTGTGATGCCGGATCAGCACCGTGATGTCTATCAGCCATCTGCAATGGACAATGGCATGGTCTAATAAACCAACCCTAAACTAGTGTTGTCACGATACTGGGATTAGATACTGATATTTTAAGAACGTCAATTTCACTGCTAACATTTGAGCGTTATTGAGCACGTTCTCAAACACCGCTGATTTGCCATTGTGTTCAACAGAAATGACTGTGATCTAAGATACAAGGACACTGAAGCATTTTATTATATTTAATGCACGTCCTATTAATGTAAAATGATGAATCTTTCCCAAAAAGAGTTATTTATATCATCTTGTGAAGTTATATTGCAATATATGGTTGAAGTCAGAATTATTAGCCCTCCTGTGTTTTTTTTCCCCAGTTTCTGTTTAAAGGATTGAATATTTTTTAATGACTAATTTCTAATAACTGATTTATTTATCTTTTCCATGATGACAGTACATAATATTTTACTAGATATTTTTCAAGATACTATTTAACTTAAAGTGACAGTTAAAGGCTTAACTAGGTTAATTAGGCAATTTGTGATAATTAGGCAAGTCATTGTATAACAATGGTTTGTTCTGTAGATAATATAAAATATATAAAATATATAATATAAAAAATATATATTGCTTAAGAGGGCTAAAAATATTGACCTTAAAGTGCACCTATGGTAAAAAAAATCTCAAGCTGTTTGGACAGACGTGTGTAGGTATAGTGTTTAGACCGTCATATTGGGGTGAGATAAACACACCCAGTCCTTTTTTTAACAACATAAAAATGGTGGACCAATTGGAGCGGTTTTGAGATGGACCGCAACTTGACATAGGAGTGTGGTTTCCCCGCTCATTGAATTGATTGACAGCTGCATATTAACATGTCTCCGTAGTAACGTGCATAATCCTATCAACAAGACAGGATGTGCGCAAAGCATCTGGGAATAAAATATCTGTTCAGTTCGCTAGGATCATCAATCATCTACAAATGTGATCAAGAGTGAGTTTTACGAATGTTTTTTTAAAACAGTGCATGTTTGTAATGAATTACAGCCATTTACTTCATCACCACAGCCAAGTGTCAGAACAATTATCAAAAAGATGCTTCAATCCCGGTTTGTTGACGTTAAATCAGGTTTATTTTGTACATTAACGTTACAAATATCCATACAGCAGTGGAAATTAACATGTATCCTATCACATTTGCATGCAAAAAGAGTGCAAAGCTAAACGCGCTCGCTGTCTATGTGTGTGTCTGTGCTGTGTGTGTGTGTATTTGTGTGTGTGCGTGAACTTTGTAATGATATTGTGTGTTACTCATCATTGCAACTCCACAACAAATGCATCAAATACTCATTGGTAAAGTTCTTACTGTAGTATTTCTCACAAACGTTACGTGAGATCAGCTTCCTTTATGTCTGTCTGTTGTCTGACGCAGCCGAGCGAGGAGATTAAGGCACGCTGACAGGCACGTGGGATCGGTGGGAGGGGAGGACTAGCCTTAAAATCACAGTTCACAAAAACCGCTACCTAATGGTTAGAGCTATAAAAAAAGAAACTTCTAAAAGGTATAATAAATAATCTGATGGGTGGTTTGAGCTGAAACTTTACAAACACATTCTAGAGACACAAAAGACTTGTATTAAATCTGGAAAAAGGGGTAACCTAGGTGCCCTTTAAAAGGGTTTTAAAAGCTTTTATTCTAGTCAAAATAAAACAAATAAGACTTTCTCCAGAAGAAAAAATATTATCGGAAATACTGTGAAAAATTCCTTGCTCTGTTAAAGACTATTTGGAAAATATTTGAAAAAGAAAACTAAATTCACAGGAGTGCTAATAACTTGATTTAAGCTGTATATCTTACAAAAACAAAATATCACAAAGTCCGTTCTTTTCCAATATCATGCAGTTCTAATACATATTGTGTGTCCAATGTAAAAAAAAAAAAAAAAAAAAAAAAAAGCCATCATTATGATTTTGCTTGAGAACCCTGGAAGTGAAAAGGGTCTTTTGTTGAATTGCATGCTTTATTTGAGGGAAAGTTCATTTGAGTTTAAGTGCACATCTCAAAGATGTCTTACATGGGACTCTTCTGACGCGGGGTCAAATGGGTCTGCTTTGGCTGGTGGGGTCAGGTTTAGGAGGTCAATCCCAACATTACTTGGGGAAGAAGAGTTGGAGCAACAAGTCCCACATTGTTGCTTTGCTCCAGCGCCAGAGTGAGACTCCTTTTCAGCCCTGGAGTTTCAAGCCTTAAGGCTCGTACACACCGGGACGCTTTTCGTTTGCGTTTATCGTCAGCATTTTCCAAGACGTTTTTCCGGATTCAAACCCAAGCGATTTTTCACAGGCGTCGAGCAGAAGAGTATGCAAAATCACTCCTTGACGTTAGATGACGCTACACAACTTTAAGCTTCTGACACCCGCTTGTAACACAGAGAAAGAAGACAAAGTTGACACGCTTGTTGTTATGGATGGTTCAAGCAGCAGCTCCAGCTCTAGCGATGAAGAAATGATTATTGTTCACCAGTGCAATAAGCAGCTCCACGTTCATATCACCTCTGGGCATCTTCTTCAATGTGCGCTCGCATTGACAGTGTTGCGCTTGAGCACCTCCAAGTGCTGTTTACTGTAACTTCAGCAGCTCTGTGCACGTGAACAAAAGTGCCTGGTGGAGAAGGTTTTGATGCGGCGCGTCAAAAAAAAAAAAAAAAAAAAAAACGAGCATGAGGCTTTTTAAAAAAAATTTATTTATTTAGTCACGAGGCGTTAAGCGTCGATGGAAAACGCGAGCAAAAAAACGTCTCCGTGTGCACGGCCCTTTACATCGGCCCACTTCAGTTCACGACTGACTATATTAAAATAACATCATTTCCAATTCTGTACTTCAGTGAAGATTTATTTGAACAGTTACACAATGTAATGTTTAACAGTATCAAAATATATTTTTCTGTAAGATTTAGTGCTCATTAATATCTAAACCTTGAAATAAAAAATCAAATCAATACAAATATATATTAAGCTATATATATATAAGTAAAGATACAAATTAAATATAGAATTTTCTAATGACACCATGTGCCATTTTCAAGGAAACAGCTGCTTTATAACGTTTCAGAAATATGAGAACATTAAAGGGGAGCTCAATCTCCAACACTATTCTTTAAAATGTCACAATGTTTTTTTTCTGCAATATCTGAATATATATTCTGTGCAAAAATTTTAACAGATATCCAGTCCTTTAAACACAAATAAAGAATAAAACAAGTATTGCACTGTTGGCTTGATGGCTTCATCTTGTTTCACCTTTTTAGCTTTCTGATCAAGTTAAGTCAGATTTATTAATGAAGTGAATCATCAGGTTTCATTAATTGTCTCTGCATTTTTCATTGAGCAGGTGTAATATTCATTAATATTAATATTAAGAATTATTTTGCATGTTCTCCCCGGTGCTCCAGTTTCCCCAAGTCCAAAAAAAACATGCGGTATTGGTGATGGATAAGCTAAAATTGTCCGTTGTGTATGTGTGTGAATAAGTGTGTATGGATGTTTCCCATGATGGGTTGCAGCTGGAAGGGCATCCGCTGTGTAAAACAGATGCTGGATAAGTTGGCAGTTCATTCCACTGTGGCGACCCCAGATTAATAAAGGGACTAAGCCAAAAAGAAAATGAATGAATTCAAATTCTTATATTCACTCAGTGACAATCCTACCTGGCCGTTCTAGTGTGTTGGGCTCATAACTGGTGCTTGGTAACGTTACGGGGCCTCATCACTGTTAGCAGCAAACTGGATAAGAGGCTGCTGCTTCTGAAGAGCTACAGTACAAGAGCACAGCACACAGTACAGCACTGCTCCTAACTAGCTTAACGTTAACCTACTAGCCTTTTTATTGTCGTCATGTGTTGTACTCTGGCTGCCGCTGGTTTTAACAAAAAATGTACTCCGCTTTTTTAATTCTGGCCTTTTCAGCGCCACCTTTGTACTTTTTGTTGTCCATTTTTCATCTCTTGCGCATCTCTTACAAATGATTTTGCTGATGAGCAAGGTGCCACTGTTGGGGAGTCGAATGATAATTAAGTCATCATTAACCTGTAGGCTGCATTCTGCACATGGGGCTGCGAGAAAATAAATAAAAAGTGTGGAGCTGCGGTAAGATATTGAATAAAAAGAGTGATGCTATGGTCAAATAAGTAAAGAAATAAATGAATGAAAAAAAGTGTGACTAAGAGTGCAGGCAGCTAAGAACAAAGGCCCTCGTGGCCAAAACATTGACTGGCCTACCAGCTTCTCCACGATAGACGTCCATCCAGAAATGGTCGTTGCGAACAGAGCCTGGTTTCTCTCGAGGTTTTTTATCTTTCACTTTCACCAATTGGTGAAGTTTTTTTCCTCGCCGCTGTCGCCACTGGCTTGAATGGTTCGGAACTTGTGGAGCTGCGTAATGTGCACATCGATGGATTTGCTCTTCAGTGTTTGGACTCAGCAGTGAAAGTTAAACCACACTGAACTGAACTAAACTCAAATTAAACTCTGAAAACTAAACTGACACAGTTTTAATTTATTATGATATACTATTTGAAGCTGCTTTGACACAATCTACATTGAAAAAATGCTATAGAAATAAAAATAATGAAATAAAATGAATTAAATTGAATACTCCCGATCCTCCTGATTAGCCAATGCAGGCCTGCTTTGCTCTCAGATAAGCGAGTATATTTGTCATCTTTTATTTAGGTAACTCTCTGGCCTCTGATTCATAAAATTTGTGTAGGGGGATCCATGTTATTGAAAAAAAATTCACCAGGCATTGCTCTATTTTGGAACAAATTCATAATTTTTAGACTGATTGTAATTAGGAAAAATCTGATATTGCAACGTTTTTTTTTTTTTAAAATATTGCGATATGAATACAGATTCACAAGATTAATAGCTTTATTTGTCAGTTTTCTGGGGAGTCTAACATTATTGAGGTGCAGTAATAACAATGCAAAAAATGCTTTTCTTACTTTGCAGTGTCTCGTTTCTAGTCCAAATATCGAACAATTCTTAGATAAAGTAAAAATATTGTATTTTTTCACCTTTAGAGGAAATAACTCAAAATTTAAAGTTTTTCCTTAAGCGAGCAAACTGATCTGCCATTTGGGTAGATAAATTAATCTTGTTTTCACTTTGAAATGTAGATATTTGGACTAGAAACATGACAAATTCTAAGTAAGAGCAATGTTGTTTTTGCATTAATTGTATAAATTCTGTACTCTTGTACAGGACCTTGCACCCTGTATTCCTGTGCCCAAATGTTTGAAACTCTTCTGAAAATGCTCAGTCACAGACCTTAAAAAAAACATGCAAATGATACACTTTTACTCCGTTATGGTTACATTTAGCAGTGACTCTACAAAACCACGTGTTCTGTAGATCCTGGTAAACTATAATCCAGACTCAACATTGCGTATCTTGCAATGTGGCTATTGCAGACGTGCACATTGCGATATCAATTCTGAAACGATATATTGTGCAGCGCCATTTGTGATGATTTTGTGAGGAAGAGTATTTTCATAAAATATAATCGAAACAGTGTAGCATAGATGCATGTAAAATTAACAGTGCTTTATGGTCGACTGGAAGTATAGCAATATCCAGGTACACAAACTGAATACAAAAAATTATTTAATAACACAGTATAGCGCATATAAGTACAATAAATTTTTTTTTATTATTCAGAGTGTCCATGTGGCCCTAAAAAGGATTACAAGTTGATAAATCAATTTAGAGAAATTTAAGACCATTAAAAATATTTTAAAAGTCTTAAATGTTATTTTACAAGGAATTGGATGAACTTAATTGGCCAAAGTGTATGAGTATGTGAATGTGAGTGTATGGGTGTTTCCCAGTACTGGGTTGCAGCTGGAAATCTTTATATAATCTTTATAATAAACGTATAAAAGTTTGACACCCAGTGGTTGAACTAGGTATTGCACTCCTGGGTCAAAATAACACACGCGCGGGATGCCAGGTAGAGGACAGGAGTAAGTGATTTAAACCGTGTTCTAAATAAAAGCAACGACACGCGATAGAGGGAGTATTCTCCATATTAAAAGGAGTTTTGGTTCTAACCAACACCTCGAATTGATATATCAGAAATGGCTTCTATTTCTCACAGCTGAACATGGAACCTATGACAGTGATTACCTCAGGTAAA
Organism: Danio tinwini; assembly: GCA_903798205.1. NCBI lineage: Eukaryota > Metazoa > Chordata > Actinopteri > Cypriniformes > Danionidae > Danio > Danio tinwini. Next base: position 7,792,950 of record CAIGQZ010032409.1, read on the forward strand.
CCTTGTGTGTTTTATTCAGTGCTAAATGCTAACAATGTGAGTTTGAATAGATTATAAACCTTACCGTTTCGTGAGTGCTTATTCTGTGCTTCTGAATGGCTGTATTTAAATTTCTGTCGTGTTTCGTCTGGTGCAAACAGCCAAACTGCTTATCACTGCCTATCTCGTTACAAAGCATGTTGTTAGGACACGCTGTTACAATGTAACCTGCTCACCTAATGTTTACGTTTGTAATATTTATATAATTTGATAATTAATAACCTCATGTGTAACTGATTCTGTCTCATTTCGACGTCTGATACTGTCCATTGATGTCACGGACGCATGCTTTCAAAGCCTTTCTGAATGAATGAATGAATGAATGAATGAATGAAATACACTGTTTTCCAACAAGGCAACCCTGGGTGCTGAAATATAATTGGCTAAACTGGCATTGTGCAGGTTAAATTTACCTAAGCATAGACAGCGTTCCGGCACGGAAAAACCATTTTCAAAGCAGAATATCTGACTTCAGCATTATTTTTCAGTTAAACAAGTATGTACACTTAGGACGTTTCTTAAATATCTGGACATATATTATGGTATTTTTATGCTTTAGAAGAGTTAAAAACTTAAATACAGCACCTGTAAACAAGAGTAGGGCTGCACAATATATCGCTTGAGCATTGATATAGGGATGTGTGTATGC
>CAIGQZ010032409.1:7794037-7823980 GCA_903798205.1 Danio tinwini
AGCCTGTTCGTCCCTTCCTGAAGTCCACAATGAGCTCCTTGGTCTTGATTAATAGATTCATGCAAAAAAAATTTTCATTTTTACAGCAGTTTAATTTAGTGGATGTTTTCATCCTGAACATAACAAAAGGGTAGTGAATTTCAACAGTGCGCAAGGGTTAAATATGCTTGGAATGTGTTATATTTTATGCAAACACACTGCATAGAAAAAAAACAAATCTAAATGAATGAAATCTTTTTAAATAGAGCTATTGAATTTATCTGGTGAATTTATATTCATATTGCTATTATATATCGCAGAAAAACAAACTATCGCAATGTCAGATTTTTCCAATATCATGCAGCCCTAGTGAATATTGAGTAAATCTTTATTTTTTGGTAAACTGTGCCTTTAAGTGACTTTGAAACAATAATAGTGAGTTCCAAAGAAGAAAAATATAAAAAAAGAGAAAAGACACACAATGCAAATCATACCCTGATAACGGATTCCAAGGAAGATTTCGGATAACATCACACCATGTAGAGCATTTTATAAGCCGTACTGTTCATGAAAAGGAAAAGTGAGATTTGTTTGAATGTAAATGTAAATCACTTCGGTCTCTCATCTGTTCCTAACTAAGCAGCGGTGCCCAAATCTTCTCTTAAGCCTTCTTTCATCCCTCCATTGGCAATAAATCACACCGACAGCTCAGTGCCGGGATTAGACAGGGGTGGGGAAGGCCGTCAGGAGAAAGGAGGTGGAAATTCCAGGGATTTTGCAGGGGTGTGACAATCAGAATGCATTTACCTGCGCAGGTAGAGAAACTGTGGGTACTTGTTTATCAGAGCACAGCTCGGGCACTTAACCTACTTTGGATGGCGTAATAGAGCACCGCTCCCTTAATGGGACGCAGCAAGGCACGCCCAAAACTTCCTCTTTCAAACTTGTCGGGGCAAAAAAGTGGGATTTTTATGTGTTGTGGTTGTGATTTGGCTGGGGTTTATAAGTCCCGGGGGCTGTTGTGGGGTTGTGGAAAGAACTTTACTAATCAACATATACTGTAGTGTCTGCTTGCGTTAGGAGAGAAATGCCAACAACGCTTCTGTGAAATGTTTTCTGGCACTTTTTGCATCTAAACATCTTTAATGTTTTAATTTGTTTCCTGTCTGCAAGAGTTCATGCCTGCAGTCATGCTTTTATATTTTCCGTGTTAAAGTGGCACTGCACACTGTACCGACACAGGGAAAAATAATGACTGTTTTCGAACAAGTAATTCTGTACAAGCCACTTACTTACTTATTTAAATACAATATTGTTGAAAATAAAATGATTTAAAGGTGCAGTGGTGATTGTCTTCAGAAACATTTTTTGTTGTGCTGGTTGAAAGTCTCTTCACAGTTCAATAGTAATGATTATAGTAAATGAGCTAAATGTACTTATGTATTTTTATATTCTGGGTAAGGCATCAGATTAAAAAAATGTTCATCCAATTAAATATTGTCGGGTCAACATTCTGTTGAGTAGCCCAAACTGTCTGTCAACAAATGTAGATTTGTACAACATCGCATCTCTGTTCACGCAGATCATGCATGCCACTCGTTCATGTGCAAACGAGACAATGTTGCGGTAAAATCAAATGCTGAATTAAAACTTGTTAAAATCTAATATCAATATTGAGGATACCTTTGCACGCTGGAGGAAGCATGACACCATGGCTGAAGTATTTCTTTTAGACAGGTAATGTCATGTTGTAAAACTATTTTAGTCAAGCAAAGCTGATGTAGATTGTGTTGTATTATAAATGGGTAATATACACAGAAGTATTGTTCAGCCACTGAAATAGTCCAGTGAATTGATGTGACTAGTTTCAGTTTCATAAGGGACCTTTTACAGCATCGATAATGTAGATTTTTAATTAGTTTAACAAAAAAAATCAGTAAATATTTAATTCACCTTTATTTCTATAGCCCTTTTACAATGTAGGTTGTGTCAAAGCAGCTTCACATAGAAGATTATAGTAAATTGAAACGGTGTCAGTTCAGTTTTCAGAGTTCAAGTTCAGTTCGGTTTAGTTCAGTTCAGTGTGGTTTAATAATCACTACTGAGAGTCCAAACACTGAAGAGCAAATCTATTGATGCGCAGCTCTACAGATCCTGAACCATGCAAGCCAGTGGCGACAGCGGAGAGGAAAAAACTTCACCAATTGGCGAAAGTGAAGAATTAAAAAAAAAAAAAAACCTTGAGAGAAACCGGGCTCAGTTGGGCATGACCATTTCTCCTATGGCCAAACATCTAGTGCAAATAGTAGCCTGCTTTACTGAGCTGAAGTTGGTTTAATATTCACATTGGTTTATTTATGATCAATGACAGCCTGTGACGTTTACCATGCTACTCTGAATATTTGATCTGAAACGGCATGTACTGCAAGTATGGCTTAGTAATAAGTGAAATTCCTGCATGCCGCAGACCAAGCACTAAGTATACAGTACAGACCATTATGACAAGTTTTGCTTGCTACACAACTGAAAACATGCTAGATATAATACAGTTTTTTTGTTCAGAATTACAATTTCATAAAGTACTGTAAAGTTTTCTAACTGGAGAATGACATGAACTTGTGGGTCTGCTGTTTCAGGTGGTGTGGCTTTGGACGGCAGGGGAGAGACAGTGTTTCAAAGATATTATGCTGAGCCATTAGCATTTTGGCAGATCACCTACTGCACCTTTAAATAAAATATTATTGGGCTTTTACTTTTTTTTTATTTTAACCATAACTATTATGACTTTTTTTGTTTCAGAATTTAGTTAATATAGCATACATTTCAAAATTTAAAGGGCACCTATGGTGAAAAATCTACTTTTCAAGCTGTTTGGACAGACATATGTGTATGTATGGTGTACACTGTCATATTGGGGTGATATAAACACACCCAGTGCTTCTTTTTTAATTTTAACAACATAAAAACAATGGATTAATTGGAGCGGTTTTCAGACCGACCGCAACTTGATGTAGGAGTGCGGTCCCCCCGCCCACCGAAATGATTGACAGCTGCGTATTAACATGTCTCTGTAGTAACGTGTATAATCATATCAACCAGACACAGGACCAGGACGTGCGCAAACTAAGCAACCATAAATAAAAGTCTGTTCAGTTTGCTAGGATCATCAATCACCATTAAACATGATCAAGAGTGAGTTTGACAAGTTTAAAATGTTTTAAAACAGTGCATGTTTGTAATGAACAAAATGCTACAAAATAGAAACTTATGACAGGTATAATAAAAAATCTGATGGGTGTTTTGAGATGAAACTTTACAGACACATTCTGGAGACACAAAAGACTTATATTAAATCTGGAAAAAGTGGTAACCTAGGTGCCCTTTAAAATTGATTTCTTTTTTTGTTGTAATTCTTAGTTTATGTCTTGCAAATTCATGTAAGTTTACATCAGAATTTTTTTTTTATTTGAGTAATTTTTTTTTCAAATTGTATGATAATTTAGATTTTAGCTTAACATTTTAACACTAAATCATGCTATTTCTTTTTTATATTTCACATTTCTCACAATATCTCAGTATTTAGTTTATATTTCAAATATAATGTCAATTTTGTCTTTTCTTAGTAATTTGTCTTTTCTCATTAGTTTCACGCAATTCTGAGAAATTACATTTCTAACTTGAAATATAACACATTATAAATGACTAAAAGATATAAACACATTTCTGAGAAGAATAAACTACTCTCGATATCAGGGAAAACTAATATTACAAATTATTACTATTGTAACAATATTCATTCATTCATTCATTTATTCTCTTTTCGGCTTAGTCCCATTATTAATCAGGGGAATGAACTGCCAACTTATCCAGCACATGTTTTACAGAGTGGATGCACATCCAGCTGCAACCCATCACTGGGAAACATCCATACACACTCATACACACTTGTACACTATGGACAATTTAGTCAATCCCCAATCCCAATTCTACCCCTTAGCCTTTCCTCTTACCCCTACCTCTCATTTTGTGCGTTCACGTCAAGGGGTAGGGGTGTCCCAATTCTCTTTAGCCTGAAGGCGTAGGGCTAAGTGAAAGGGGTGAATAGCCCTTCCAACGAAGATTTTTCAGGACCACATTTTAGCCTACCCAATTCACCTACATATACCACATGTTTTTGGACTTGTGGGGGAAACCGGAGCACCCGGAGGAAACCCACGTGAACATGAGGAGAACATGCAAACTCCACACAGAAATGCCAACTGACCCAGCCGCGGCTCGAACCAGCAACCTTCTTGCTGTGAGGCGAATGTGCTACCCACTGTGCCACCGTGCAACCCATAATAAAATATGTGTGACCTCTTTTGTTTATCATGATTTGTTTTTTGGAATCTCAAGAAACTTACTGTCTTTTATCTCAACTTACTCAATCTCAACTTGCATTAATCAAACTGACAACAAATTTTAGGGTAAACTTTAGAGGTGTAATGGATCAACCATTGTATGGATCACAACCCATGGTTTGGAACACACGTGACCTGCGGATTAATACAGTTTTTTGATACTTTTAGATTAATCCTAAATTTGTAATGGTTACAGAGAGATCGCCTCCCATGTTATTCAAATCACATGTCTGAAAGTATTTAGGCTTTCCTGTAAAATATAATGATGACTGAAGTAGTTGTGGTAGGTTATTTGGGATGGTTTTTTTTTTAGGTTATTAAAGGTGTTTTTTGTCACTACTTGTTTAGCCTGCATTAATTCAGTGTAAGCTGCACAATTAACCAATACAAGATTGGGATCTCAACACCCACAAAACTAATTATAAATGATGTTGTTTTGCATACATTTTATTAATCCTTCGAATCGCTGCTGTTTGAAAATCGCAAAAATTAAGAAAGATTCAGTCTTTAGTCTTTTGAGATAGTTATAAAGTTACAAACAGTCAAATAGCACAGTTATTGTTATAGTAGTAGTATACTATATTGTTAAGTAATAGTTATAACACAAGTACTGGGATAACAGTTTATAGTTTAGATAAAACCACTGATGTTTATGGTAAAGATTAAAATCACCGTCATATGTAGGGGTGTCAAAATGAATTGTTTCTTTGGTGCACCGCGATGCAGATGTGTACAATTCGGTATCACTTCAGTAATAGATCATAACCGATTATTACATATTGATGTCATTTATCTCCTATGCGCTGTGTCACGGTAAAATACTATGGCGAAGGAGGCGAGGGCGAGTAAAGAAAACGCTCCTACTACTTATTAAAAAGCAGATAATTGTGCACAATTCACTACTTTTGAGTTTGCTGGACAGTCTTTTACTGACACTGAAGAAGGTACAGCACGAGCCGCTATTTCACTATTAGGGAGAAATGCTGTAAAACTCCATCTCTGCCTCTCTCTCTCTCTCACTTTGGACATTTGACCCGCTGGCCTGTTCGCTAGGTAACTTTTCCTCTCCTCTTGGCTGTTAAAACGATACTTGTGGATCCAGACATGAGCGTACCTGTGGTGCAAGTGTTCTTCACTGCGTCTATTATGGATTACCTGTGATAACCGCATATTATGCACATGTGACCAGCGTCACTCATCGGTAAACAGCACTTTTATTTTTAGAGCCAATCGCAGCCCTTTCTGTTGAGCGGGTGAAGACAATGACCAATCATAGGAGTGTAAGAAGTCACTTGACAGCGTTCAAAAAGCAAGCGGGATTATATTTACATTAGTTTATTTGCTATGAATGCTCATGTTGTCTTCTGTGCATGTATTGGAGTTTTGTCTAAAACACTTAAAAAGAGTGTTTACTTTGAGCAGGTAAAATTAAAGGTACGGATCATATATCTGCTTGTATTAAAGGACAAAATTTAATTACAAATAATATATAAACATTTATATGCTTATAGATTTTAATTAAAAAAAATTATTTTGTGGTGAAGAAAAAATCTAATTGTGTATGGAAAGCATCGTCAATGCACCGTGATGCACCGAGATATCGAATTGAACCGAATTGATGGCATGATAATAAGAACTAAACCGTGAGACCAGTGAAGGTTCACACCCCTAGTCATATGTATTTAATGATGCTCAAAAATGAAAGTTGTAGGCAGCAATTTCATTATTTAACCAATAGGTGGTGACAACCAACCATCAAAAATATGCCACTGAATAATTCTTCCAAAATGATAAATCTAGCAATTATACATGACGTTTTATGAGTCAATAACTGAATCATTTATTGAAAATGAGACTAAAAATAAATATATTATAAAACTTATGTTAGATTTCTACATTTAGCGTTTTCAGCAACAGTAGTAGTAACAGTAAATTTTTCACAGTACTAAATATTTTACAGTTTATTTGTATTCAGCTGATTATTCCTTTATTTTATTTTATTAAACCAAAAGCGCTAAATATTGACACAATTGTAATTTTTCAAACTTTTATTACAGTAATCCCTTGCTATAACGCGGTTCACCTTTCGCAGCCTCACAGTTTTGCAGAATTTTTTAAAGTGCAATTTGACATGCTTCTTTTTTTTGTTTTTTTTTTGTACACAGCGCACTGTGTTCTGTACCCTGATTGGCTGTAGACCATTGTCGAACAATCTTCTCCGTGTCTTCTGTACAGTACAGACAGAATGTGTTCAGCTTGCCATTTAACATAAATCTTCGATCACTAGTATAGTGTGTTTCAATAAGGATGCCAAAAGGGTTGTCACTGTTCACAGCAAGACCATCGTAAACAGGTCACACACTGAAGGCGCCGCACCACGTCACGCAGGGCCATGCAAGCATAGGTTTATATCAGGGTACACACACCGGTGCTCCAAGTCAGCGGCTGTCTGCGGTGCCCAGCTACAGTTGCAATCAGAATTATTAAACCCCCTTTGAATTTTTTTTCTTTTTTAAATATTTCCCAAATGATGTTTAGCAGAACAAGGACATTTTCACAGTATGTCTAATAATATTTTTTTCTTCTGGAGAAAGTCTTATTTATTTTATTTTGGCTAGAATAAAAGCAGTTTTTAATTTTTAAAAACCCATTTTATGGTCAAAATTATTAACTCCTTTAAGCTATTTTTTCCCATAGTCTACAGAACAAACCATCTTTAAACAATAACTTGCCTAATTACCCTAACCTGCCTAGTTAACCTAATTAACCTAGTTAAGCCTTTAAATGTCACTTTAAGCTGTATAGAAGTGTCTTGAAAAATATCTAGTCAAACATTATTTACTGTCATTATGTCAAAAATAAAATAAATCAGTTATTAGAGATGAGTTATTAAAACTATTATGTTTAGAAATGTGTTGAAAAAAATCTTCTCTCCGTTACACAGAAATTGGGGAAAAAATAAACAGGGGGGCTAATAAATCAGGGGGTTGAATAATTCTGATTGCAACTGTATAAGTCAAGACACTGTTCATATTTCTGCAGAATATTTAAATTTTAAATAACATGCAAATGTGCATGTCCGGTGTGTTACTTCCAACTGTCCTGTGCGCAGCGTATCCAGTGTTTGGAGTCTGCTTTAGTTTTGTAGATCAGTGACTGCAGGAAAAAGAACATTACGCTGGATGCCAACATTATCTGCACAAAAGCTAAAAAGCTTTATAAACCTTTTACTGACAGCAATGAATGCTTGTGCCTGACACCAGGTTTTGATCTTTGGTTTCATTCTATAATACTGGCCTTATTTTTCAATGAAGGTTTGAGCTTTGAGAGTGTTTAAACAAGAGAGAAAGGTGTGAAAATGTTAATGCCTGTCTGAGAAAAGTGTATAAAGCCTTAAAACGTCTATAGTAAATATAATAAAAAATAAAGCTGACTACGCCGCAGATTTCCCCTATTGTGGTTTATTTTTAGAATGTAACTCCCACAAATAGTGAGGGACCACTGTACTGTATACCTCTTTGAAACAAGTGCTTGTTTTCAGAGATCATTATAGAAAAAATATGGTAAGAAACTGGCTGTGGTTGCCCGAATATTACAGTTAAAACTATCAAAGAAATTTCTAAATATTACAGTAATCTAATAAGTAATACAGTAACATAGTAATCTAATATTCCTTAATTTATAGTGCTTTATGGTCTGTTTCCACTGAGTGGTACGATACGGCTCGCAACCATACCACTTTTTAGTCACTCTTTGCAAAGGGTACCAAGGGTACCAAAAGGCAGAGCTAGACGTGCAGCTGAACGCCATTGGTTTACAGAGATACCACATTCACTCGTGCAACAAGCCAGAATAAAAACAAAGGAACCGCCATGTTTTAAATACACAGCCGAGACATTACACGTAATAATACATGCATATAATTATGAGCCATGGTCAACCCAAGCTCAAACAAACTTTGTCGTCGTCTTGATGAACAGCCACAAAGCCAAGAAGTACTGATTCTACCCTGTGCCCTGTAGTTTTTTACGAGCCTGTCTAAAGCGCGAGCGGTTTTACTTGAGCTCTATATTTGAAATAACTTCTTGAGCTGATGATAATAATGTGCACTTGATTATTGACGTGCTTTTGAAACCCAATCATTTCAGAAACCGATAAACACGAGAGTGAAGCGCGAAAAAAGGAGCACATTATTTTTTCAGCAAACGTGAACAAACTGCCATGTTTAACTGTTATCACCTTTTGGACTATTATGAACTCAGAATGACGGAATTACTCTCTAACAGAGGCTACATGTGCTGCTGAAGATTAAAGATACAGATGAGAGGTTTGCTATGACTGTGGGCTATATTTTATGTTTTTGAACCCAAATAATGACTAAATGTATGCTGTGTGTAGTTTTTCTGTAATTGGTAACATATCGGAGACTGTAAGGGTCTGTATTTGTTCATATGTTGCATTTATTTATTTTTTAAAAATAATTGCAGATGTTACAGTAGGCTATTTCGCACCGTCATTGATCTGCAGTTATAACAAAATCATGTTAATAGAAAAGTTATGAATAAACATTTATACAGAAGTATTTATGTGTATAAAGCATCGGTTTTGTGAGAAGTGCTTCTCATATATTTATATGACCCATATAGCTTTACTGTAGACATTTACTCGAGCGAGAATGACGTCGACTGAAACATTCTGTCGTACACCCTTGGTACCCTTTTAGCAGTGGAAACACAAGCTTAATAAAGGTGACCCGTAGCGACCCGTACCGTACTGTACCAGTCAGTGGAAACGGGCCAATACACCAATGTTTTGAAGTACTAACACATCGTACCTTTTTTACTCAAACAAAACACAACCATAATCATGTGTGGCTGAGAAAGTCCTATGATGAACCAGTTCTCATTACAAATAGCTTTTCAACAATCAGAGAAACATTTGCCAGAGAAAGATGCATATAGAAGGTGCTCTGTGTCATTCACACAACTGCTAAACACCATCAAGGTAACAAACATGACACTAAAGTAATGCAATAAACATTATTTAGATGCAACATGAAACTCTTATGTTTACTGATGAGAAAAAAAAACTAAAAAGAACCATATTAATGTTGACAAAAGAGAATAAAAAGTGAAGTTTCATTCAAGGAAAGTACATTTACAGTTATTCACCCTATATTTTAAGGAAACTTACTCTTAGGCAGGTAAAATATTTTTATTGTAGCTTTTTTAGTTTTTTGCAATTTAAAATTTACAATGTTCACATCACATGACTGTTGGCAAACATTTGCTGCTGTTTTTATACCTCGTTCTTGTCCCACTGGGATATTGTGGATGATCTGTCAGCGCCCTGCTGAAACACATTCTGTCCTGTCAAGGATTGAACTCAATGTTTTGCTCTTATCTCACAGTATTCCCGTCCGACTGCGGCAGAGCACTTCAAAAAGAGCCGCGCTTCTCTCCCCAAAACCGCTATTGCACAAACGGCTGCCGGGCTTTTGTGTGATTGTGAGGGACACAAAAGGTGAAAAAACACAAGCAGTCAGGTGTAGGAACATGTGCTGGTTAAAAAAAGTCCTCTCCAGTCATGCCTCGCCTCGTTTTTTTCCTGGCTCTCATCTCTAACTTTGTGGTCAAGGTCATGTTTGTTCCTCGAGATGAATGGCTTTTCTTATTTTTAGGCCCTTAGCCTCTAGCTACACGTAGATTTAGCGGATCAAAGGCTACCTGTCATGCTGTTCTCTCAGGCTGTGCGAGTTTCTCTAGCTGAGACAAATGTAGGGGATTGTGGAAGATTTGTGGTCGTTGAGGAAAGTGGGCAGTTTTAGAGCTGTTGGTGGAGCGTCTGATTAATTATTTTTGCGAATCAAGCTGCTCTGCAAAAAAAAAAAATGCTTTTATAACTTAGATTTGTTTTGTCTTGTTTGTAGTCCACAAATCTAACAATTCTTAAATCAAGAATCTTTTTTCCTAGATGAGCAAAAATAATGACTTGTTTTATGAAATGATATGCCAAAATTAAGTGAGTTTTTCCTTAAATCAAGCAAAATATTCTGGTAATTGGGTCGGCAAAATAGTCTTATTTTTCCTTTTGACGTAAGATTATTTTTCTTACCCCATTGGCAGATTATTTTACTTGTTTTAAGGAAAAAGGCATACAATTTCAGCATATTTCATAAAACAAGACAATATTTTTTTGCTTTTCTAGAAAATTCTTCTGAAATTAAAAGTACAGTTCATATATCAGTTCATATATCAATTCAGTCCAATGATAAGAGCTATGTCAAAAAATATTTTTGAGAAATCAATTGTGCATCAATTCTGAGATTTTCAAAATGTTTCACTATTCTCTCTTGAATTGATTCTGGGCTTAGTTTTTAACAGTAGTTGGCACTGTATGCATAACAAATAGCCATAAACTGTTTGAATCCAATACCTTACAAATACAAATACAAATTGTATCCAATACAAATAGCACTTGAACTTAAAATAATCAAGTCTTCGCATTGATCACCCGCCGGTGACCTACTCATACCTGCAGTTCTCCACGATGGACATCCAGTGTTCTCCAGCCCCCAGCACCTAGACTGCAGCTCTGCACAATAAGTTTGGCCAGAGGAGAAATGGTCATGCCCAACTGAGCCTGGATTCTCTCTAGGTTTTTTTTATCCTTCACTTTTGTCAATTGGTGAAGTTTGTTCCTCACCACTGTCGCCACTGGCTTGCTTGGTTTGGGACTTGTGGAGCTACGCATCGATAGATTTGCTCTTCAGTGTTTGGACTTTCAGCAGTAAAATTAAACCACACTGAAGGAGTGGAGAGCACAAAACTTAAACTCTGAAAACTGAACTGACACTGTTGTGAGATTGCGTTGAAATAAACATGAATTGAATTTAATTTAATTAATCAAGTTAGAAATAGTCTAAGCGAAATACAAGTGTGCTTATAGCGCAATCTTCCTCTTAAACAATTGTGTATAAAAAAAAACTATCCTAGACTAGAGCGTTATCTGCCGTTAAAAACTAGCCTAGAGTAGAGCGCCATCTGCTGTTAAAAAATTATCCTTGACTAGAGCGCCACCTGCTGTTAAAACTAGCCTAGAGTAGAGCGCCTTCTGCTGTTAAAAAATGATCCATGACTAGAGCGCCGCCTCCTGTTAAAACAAGCCTAGAGCGCCATCTGCTTTTAAAAAACTATCCTAGACTAGAGCACCATCTGCCGTTAACAACTAGCCTAGACTAGAGTGCCATCTGCTGTTAAACTATCCTAGACTAGAGCGCCATCTGCTGTTAAAATTAACCTAGAATAGAGCACCATCTGCTGTTAAAAACTAGCCTAGACTAGAGCGTCATCTGCTGTTAAAACTAGCCTAGCCTAGAGCGCCATCTGCTGTTAAAAACTAGACTATGCTAGAGCACCATCTGATGTTAAAAACTAGTCTGGAGTGGAGAGAGATGTGGTTACTAATGTTTGAGAGAAGCGCGTTTATTTCGAACTGTGATCAAAACTGACTAGAACTACCTGTGCTTTAAAAAATATATTGCACACCTTCCAGTTGATCAGACCGTTGTTAATTGCAGAGCTCTATTGAAATAAAGAAGAAAAAAAAAACTGCAAGTAGGGCTGGGCGATATGGCAAAAATGCAATCTCGATAATTATTTTCTATATTGAACAATAACGATATATTTCAATATTAGTTGTTAATGCTTCAATTTTTAAAAGAGTATCCCAACAATGGCTTAAGCCACAAAAATTAGAGGGTCTATTAAATAGCATAAACTATTTTCGGTGAGCGACAATATTTGGCTGAAAATTAGGTGCATCTCTAATATCAACACACTTCTAGTTTCCTATTTTTGCGTATTTTTCTTCTGTGTGATTGGCTCTTAGATAATTCATTCATTCATTCATTCATTCATTTATTTGCCCTGGCTTATTTTCTTTCTTCATTAGAGGTCGCCATAGCGGAATGAACCACCAACTTATCCAGCATGATCCATACGTTTTACACAGCGGATACCCTTCCAGCTGCAACCCAGTACTGGGAAACATCCATACATTCTCATTCACACACGCGCACTACAGCCAATTTAGTTTATTCAAGTCACCTATAGCGCATGTCTTTGGACTGTGGGGGAAACCGAAGCACCCGGAGGAAACCCACGCTAACACGAGGAGAACATGCAAACTCCACAAAGAAATGCCAACTGACCCAGCTGGGACTCGAACTAGCGACCTTCTTGCTGTAATGCGACAGCGCTAACCATTGAGCCACCGTATCGACCACGCTCTTAGATCAATATAGAGTAAAAATGTCCAGAGCTTATTATTGTTATTGACATTTTCAAGTCTCAGCAAAGGTAACGCATTACTTGCTATAAAAAGTAACTCAACTAGTTACTTTTTTGGGTTACTTATAACTAGTTACTCTTTAACTCCATTACATCACCAAGCTATCCACTTTCCCTCTAAAGTTTCATGTAATTTGGGGTGTTTTATTTTTTATTTGTTGACTTTAACTGTACTTCGACAGATTTAATTTCATTCAGAAACATTTCATTCATGCCTCCGTGACAAACTGGGATATTGGATGCGAGTATGAACTGCTGGAGGAGTGTTGTTCTAATGGAATTTGATACCGCATGCCGAATGGGGAAAAAAAACGTCGCATTTTGCGATGCAGGTGTCTGTGGTCATTTACTGACTCAGTAGGTGCAGAGAATAGTGTCAGACAGCAGTGTGTGTATAGACTATCCTATCGCAAAATGCGGCGAAATTCCTACATGACGGAAATAGTTTGATTGCGGCATACTCCACATCTTCATTACATTTCTGTTTAGTTCTATTATGACCTTAATCTGATTAAATTCATCAAAATTGCTGTTTACGTGGTAGTAATTTTTTAAAAATAACAGTTTTTGTAATAATTTTGTAGTGCGTAAATAAAAAACAAAATAAACCAAAAATATTTCTGACATTTAACCCACCAAAATTTGCATTATTAATATAAAAGGTCAGCACCTCTTCGTTATACAACATGTATATTCTTGTTTTTTTTTTTTTACTTGCATAATAAATTTTTTTCAGGCAAAAGCTGAGCTTCATGTCATTGTCCTGTTATATAACGTTTATAATATTTTATCAGGGTTCAAGTTTGAAGCTTTTGTATTGTATCTTCTGTATTTATGTTGACTTGGGTTGTACCCACTAAGTAGCTTCTTTCAAATGATAAGGTGGTATGTACATTTTGTGAAGAAATTAAAAAGTCTCCAGTTGTCAGTGTTTGTTGAAATGTTGTCTTGAAGAATGTATGTTGTGTAACACCTGTGTTTGAGTGGATCAGTTCACCACGCTTGTTAACACTGAGAGGAAGTAGAAGTGCAGCACAATAGCAGGCTTAGCATGAGGAGGAAAGGAGGATTTTTATTGCTTGTAGGTTATTGACATGAACAGTCAAGTTAACAAAGAGTCATTTGTGTGAAGGAAAACGTTTAAAAAGTTGAAAGAGTAAATGTAAACCTCAAGGAAATCAAGTGAATGCTTTAAAACGAGTATATGTATATATATGTGTTAAGGGTGTGACAAGATCTCGTTCGACGAGATCTCGCGAGATTAAATCACGGCGAGATTTCTCGTTGAGGTGAAAATATGTCTAGTGAGTTGTGATGTTATGATGGAGCGTGAGGGTGAAATTAGCATTGACGATTTGAGGCAGGATTGGATTTGATCTGCAAATAAAGTGCTTTGCACACACCTGGCAACCCAGGCTGGCCTTGGAGTTTCACTTGTCACTCAGTTGGGTGGGCGGGTGTGACGTAACCGCTTTTTTCACCGGAGTTCAGCAGGTGCCGCATCCAACATAGGCTACAACTACAGCCTCACACATTATGGTTCGTATCCATGCAATGGAATAGCACTTCAGATATGCTGAAAGGCATAATCGTCGTGAACACAAATGGAATTACGAGGTGGAGTATTCCTATTTTAGTCGCATTATTGAAGTGCAGATATGTAAACGCCGTAATCAAACTATTAACACCATGAAGCACTTTTAGCCACATTTGCGACAGGACCTACACACAGAGTCAGTAAAACACCACAGACGCACACATCTCTAAGCGCATGCAAACAAACACACACACTCACTGAATGAACTCCTGGAGGCTCATCGTCACATCATCATCACGGTACACACGTTTATGCTGTCCAGGAAAAGCTGATTTTTTTTCATTCTGCGTGCGGTATCAAACTCCATTAAAACAACTCTCCTATCACTCCTTCATAATTGCATGATGACATCCAGTAGCTCAGAGTGAGTCACGGGGCCTGAATGAAATCTTGCTAAATGAAAGTGAAACTCTGAAAGTGAAAAATTACATATATTTGTTTCAGTGTGTGGAAATAAGTTTGATATATCATGTGAAATTGTAGAGGGGAGAAGCCAGTCGGTAGAGTTTATAGCTAAATATTTAGCAATGTTTGCCTGTCCTTTATGACATAGAATTAAATAGAATAATATTTAAATAGAAATAAAATATTCATTACAATGTTTTTAAAAAGCACCTAAACTGTCTTGTATTTTGTGATTTTTTTTTATTTTTTATTTTTTATTTTTATTTTTTATAAATATAAATAAAAATCTATTTTCCATTCACATATTAGCAAATATTTTGCTAATATTTAAATTTCTATATAAAAAGATAATTTTCCATTCACATAGGCTATTAGCAGAATATTTAGCAGTGTTTTCATGTATATTACTGCGTATAATTCATTAAAATAGAAGTAAAATAACATACATTACAATTTGATTTACAGAAAGCACCTAAGTAGTTTTGCGATTTGGGTTTTTTTTCCCAGTTGAATAAAAATCTATTTTCCATTCATAAATTTCATCATTGAGGATTTCTTAAAAATAGTGTAAAAATCTTTTCTCGTCTTGTTCTCCTGAACCCAATCTCGTATCTCGTCTCGTCTCGTGGAGTAGGAATCTTGTCACACCCCTAATATGTGTATATACTAGCAATTCCATGCAAATGTCAACCTTGCCATAAAAAAATGTAGTTTTCACCAAAATATTGAAACCCTTTCTATGTTTTTTGTGTAGGCTTTTAGTTTACACTACTGTACAAATACTCAAAAATGTATCTTGTCAATGTTTTCTAACAATTATATTTGATTTACCAAAATCACACAAGTGGCAATTTTACATCCGTCACATCTATAACGGAGACTTGTCACATTTATAACGAAAGCTTTTTCCTCATAAATTCAAAAATGTCAAACAAAATAAATCAATCATGTTTGTTCTATAGAGAGACAACTTTTTTTCTATAGACTAGCATTGTTTCTTTTGGGTTGTGCAGTTTAATTCAGATTTCTATAAAGTATGTCTTATATCCAGAACTCGCTAACTTTTTTTTGTTACATCCAAATCACATGTATGCTAGCATTTAGGCTTTCATGTAAAATATGATGACAGAAAAAGTTGTGGTAGGTTATTCGGGATGTGGTGGGTTTCTTAGGTTATTAAAGTTGTTTTCTGTCACTACTTGTTTAGCCTGCATTATGCATTTAGTGTAAGCTGCACAATTAATTAAAAGATTAACACCCACACAACATAAATTATAAATGATGGTGATTTGCATGCGTTTATTAATCCTTCAAATCGCTGCATTCAAGTTTGAAAAATGCAAAAATCAAGAAAGAGACTGAGTCTTTAGTATTTCAAGTTACAAACAGTCGAATAACACAGAAGTACCGGGATAACAGTTTATAGTTTTGATAAAACCACTGATGTTTATGGTAAAGATTAAAATCACCGTCATGTGCATTTAACTTCATGCTCAAAAATGAAAGTTGTAGGCAGCAACCAAACCAAAAGGTGGTGACAACCAGCCATCAAAGATATGCCACTGAACAATTCTTCAAAAGTGGTCCATCTAGCAATGAAACATTTATGAGTAAAAGTTTTATGAGTGAATAACTGAATCATTTATTGAAAATGAGATAAAAAATAAATAAATATAGGTTGTACAAACTATAATGTTAGATTTCTACATTTAGTGTCATCAGCAACAGTAGTAGTATCAGTGAAGTTTTCAGAGTACTGAATATTTTACTATTTATTTGTTCAGCTGATTATTCCTTTATTTTATTTTTTATATTTTTTAAAATGTTTTTGTAATAAAAAGAAAGAAAATTATATTTGTCTCCTATTTTTGGCTTATCCGAAAAATGGTCCGATCCGTGACAAAAAAAACATAATGTGATCCAATCCATGAGGTTTGTGATCTGTTACACTAGTCATCCTCCTGCCATCATGAGATGTATACTAATGATAAAATAAATATTTGTCCACTGATCTGTGCTATAAAAGGAATTTCTGTATGATTCAAATAATTTCAATAATTTTTCTATTCAAAATCACTTTATTTTGTGTATTTCCTGTTCAATTACAGCGTAGGAAGTAAGGTGAAGCAGAACCTAGCTGTGCCTCACGTAGGGCTGGGCAATTTAAAATCTGTATCTATTTATTGACCGAACACCATTGTCAACGATAAAAAAAAAAAAAAGAGTTCAGTATGAAGCTGCATAGTTTTATTAAAATGTGGTTGCTGAGTGCGTGCCTTGAAAGGAATGCCAATAAGCTTATGGTGTAAGTTTGTTATTTCCAATTGAGACATGCAACTTGCATGACGTGCACGTGGTATGCAAGCAGCGCACACATGACACTCGCGCATGTTCAAGGTATGCCTAATATTCATGTAAGTAGAACTGACCAATCTGCTTCACACTTTGTATGGAATATACACATTTCAGTAATGGCAGACTAATTACCTCAAACACAGCGAACCCAAACACTGCAGCGCTTTTTACTTTTCTCGATAAACTTGTATCGGAGCTGCAGCAATAGTTTGTCCATTTGTCATCCTCTGAGTAAAGGCTTGATTGTCGTCTAGTTCTGAGAGGCGCCATAGAAAATGTTAAAGGAAACCACTCACTCGTGTTTGTCACATGCCAAAATGAGGGCCATATACTGTAGCAGCAGTGAGGAGATCGTAAAAATAAAACAGGGTGTAAGGACATCGCCAGAGTGGCTTTTTGGTTTCTTTTCTTGTGCATCCCAGCCACCAGCACCCCATCTGAAAGAGTTTTTAGCATAGGGGTAATATAGTCATTCAACTTCACCATTTGTAATTTTGCAATATGTATTTGAATGGCGATGGCTGGTTCCTTTACTTAAAAGCTCAGATTTGATTTGAGTTTGAGGTTAACTGTATGATTATTCACACCTTACAGATGTTGATCTACCGTTTACCATTGCACACACTTTGTAACATTTTATTTATCAAGTTTAAGAGTCTCTTTAACACTTATGTTTATTTTATTATGAAGAGATATTTTGTTTAAATATTAAATACTATTAAATCTATTTGACTTAATAATGTTGGTAAACTAAAATAAAGTGGTTCAATCATAAAAAATCCTAATAAACCTAAATGTATTGTTAAAAAAATCTATAATTATCGATATCGAATGATATGAAACGTAATGTTGTGATAAATTTTTTGCAATATTGCCCAGCGCTAGTCCCACGTCAGATTGCGCAATTCCTTGCAAACTGGGTCGAGCGTGTGCATTTTGCCTACTCAGTGTATGCAACCAATGTAATATTAAAATGTTTTTTTTACATTTGTAGACATTTTTATTATATGTCCTCACTTTGCATATGATAGGTAATGTATTTCAAGAATGTCACTTATTTAGTGTTGGGTTCTGATATACAGCCACACGGAAAAGACAGAAGGTGAGGCAGGCAGTAGCTCTGCAACAATGAAGGGGGCGCTGATTAAAGATTCATGATGACAGTACATAATATTTTACTAGATATTTTTCAAGATACTACTATTCAGCTTAAAGTGACATTTAAAGGTTTAACTATAGGTTCATTAGTTAAGTTAGGGTAATTAGGCAAGTCATTGTATAATGATGATTTGTTCTGTAGACAATCCAAAAAAAATTACTTAAGGGAGCTAATAATATTGACCTTATAATGTTTAATAAAAAACATTCTAGCCGAAATAAAACCAATAAGACTTTCTCCAGAGGAAAAAATATTATAGAAAATACTGTGAAAAATATCCTTTCTCTCTTGAATCTCTCCACTGATGGAGGTGTCACTTCCTCTGCGTGTGTGTTGGGTCTGTTGTTAGCATTGTGACAGACCGCCGGCAGGGTTTCCCCTCTGTAATTATCTGATAAGGTATGTGGCGCAGTGAAAGTTACCCACAATCCCTCCCAACATTCCAGTGTCCTGCTGGCCGGCAGAAACAGTGCATCCTCTGTGCTAGTCTGAGAGCGGCAGTGATGCTTTAATGAAAATATCAAGGCTTCAGGAACTATAGCTGACCCCTGGGTGACCTCTAATTGACAATATACATGGACAGAGACAAACATGAGCTTATCTGACTTGACATATTCATATTTGTTTAAAGTTAAGATTACATTCGATCGGTCTCTCTTCAGAAATATTTTCTGATCCAGGCAGTGCACACTTGAAACCTACTGTAGAGGTATCAGAAATGAATGTACACAAGCGGGGAAGTCGAAAGGTACAGTTGAAGTCAAAATGATTCGCACTTTTGTGAATTTTTTTTCTTATTCTTTTAGATATTTCCCAATTGATGTTCAGGAAGGAATGTTTCACAGTATTTCCTAATAATATTTGTTCTTCTGAAGAAAGTCTTATTTGTTTTATTTCGGCTATAGAATAAAACAGTTTTAAACCATTTTCAGGTCAATATTATTATCCCCCTTAAGCAATATTTTCCAGGAGTTTTCTGGAAGACAAAACAATACGGGAGATGGGTCTGAAATACGAGAGACTCTCGGGAAAAACGGGAGTGTTGGCAGGTATGACGCCAACATGGGGAGAACATGCAAACTCCACACAAAAATGCCAACTGGCCCAGCCAAGACTCGAACCAGCGAACTTCTTGCTATGAGGCGACAGTACCTCCATCCCTCATCTCGGGGGGGATTTTTTCAGTTTATTCATGACACTTTGCCTTTGTATAATGTTATTATTATTATCAGTATTATTTATTATATGCATATTTATATATTTTTTATAAAACAAGTTTATATTTGTCCATCTGTCGGGTTTTGGAGACGTCTGCATCACCATATTGGGCATAAGAATAGGAAGTGTGTTTGGATTTTCTTGACCACACTTCCTTATTATTGTTCATTTATTTGTTTGCTGGAAATTAGAACTGCATTTAGAAATGGTTTTGAAACAAATCTTTGAGCTTAACAAACTAAATTAAATATGTCAGCTAATGGATGTCTTCAGTGGAGTGAGTAAAGCACTGTTTCTTTACTCCACGAAAGTAAAGGAGTAAAGCGTCAAAGTAAAGTAAAAAGAAAGTAAAGAGGCTGGAGGTGTGTTCTTTATCCTCAAACTACAGATGGACACTTAAACAGTTTTTTCGCTAGTGAAGCGTTCAGTTTTTCACTTACAAAGTCCGCCATGTAAATAGCAAATGCACCATGGCGCGACTCAACTGACTCTTAAAGGGAATGGGAGATGAGACTCTGATTGGTTTAATGCACGTTGCTCAAATCACACCCATAACTCATTAGAGAATAAGCACAACCCTGTTAGACCATGTGCCACGGCACAAAGCATATTTTTCCATCCTTAAAATAGCAAAGGTAGGTTCGGACACTCCATTAATGCTTTTGCACCATGCGCTTTAGACTTTGCACCTAGATCCTTAAAATAGTGCCCTGTGTGTTAGTTGCACATTCAAAAGCAGATAATAATGAGCATCTGATAGTGTTTAATGAAATTGCCTTTAAGATCCTCTAAGGTTCAGCTGACAAGGTTCAAGATTACCGGATGACAGACACATGTTGCATATGAGAGTGGTGTTAAACTGGAAACGCTGTGAATGTCAATACAATGGACTGTATGTTTCACATTACTTCATTACTCAACAGATTCCAGGATATCATTTTTCCAATTTCCCAGTGCTCACGCTTGACTTGAGCTCAAGAAAATTATAGGTCGCTTAATGTTAAATTCTTGACGGGCCATTCTGAGAAAAGTGGTTTACATATTATTTTCCTTTGCAGAAATAAAATAATAATTTGGGTTGTCGGTTTAATCATAAAGTCAATAAACTGAATGCAGGGTTTGCCATGGCTTACAAATTAAAACATTTCACAAACCAACCATGAAAACCCCTGCATTTAATTTGTACCATGAAAACCCCTGCATTTAATTTGTACCATGAAAACCCCTGCATTTAATTTGTACATTTTGTACATTTGTAATTAAACAATATTTGACCAGAAAAATAAAAAGAAACACAAGGTATTTATTAATGTATTATTATTGTTATTATTATTATTATTATTATTATTATTATTATTATTATTATTATTATTATTATTATTATTATTATTCAATATATTATTATTATTATTATTATTATTATTATTATCATTAATAATAATAATAATAATAATAATAATAATAATAATAACAATAATAATTGTTATTATTATTATTATTATGATTACCACTACTGTTTGTTTATTGTTTATTATTATTATTATTATTATTATTATTATTATTATTATTATATTCATTATTACTATTGTTCTTGTTGTTTTTGTTGTTCTTTTATAAAAAATAATAATTAATAATATTATTATTATAGTTTATAATTATATTTATTACTGTTATTATTGTTGTTTTTATTATTATTAATACTATTACTTATTATTATTTTTATTAATGTTGTTGTTATTATTATTACTATTATTGTTGTTGTTGTTGTTGTTGTTGTTGTTGTTGTTGTTGTTGTTGTTGTTGTTGTTGTTATTATTATTATTATTATTATTATTATTATTATTATTTTTTAATACTGCTGCTGTTGTTGTTGTTTATTATTATTAATAATAATATTACTGTTATTATTACTGTCATTATTATTGTTTATTATTATTATTAATATATTTATTAGTACTGTTGTTATTATTATTATTATTATTATTATTATTATTATTATTATTGTTGTTGTTGTTGTTGTTATAGTTATTATCATTATTATTATTATTATTATTATTATTGTTATTGTGTTTATGATTACTGTTATTATTGTTGTTGTTAATGTTACAGTTATTATTTTATTAATGTTATTTTTATATTATCATCATCATTATTATTATTATTATTATTATTATTATTATTATTATTATTATATTATATTACTGTTGTTGTTTTATTATTATTTATCATTTTACTGTTATCATTGTTGTTGTTTGTTGTTTATTATTACTACTATTATATTTATTATTACTGTTATTAATATTGTTGTTTTTTATTATTATTAATGTTACAATTATAATTTTTATTAATGCTATTCTTCTTTTTATTGTTGTTGTTGTTGTTGTTGTTGTTGTTGTTGTTGTTGTTGTAAACAATGTCTGCAGGTTACATTGCAGCAAGTTAACCTGTGAAATTTAAAGTGCTAAACGTTCCATTTCAGCTATCATTTTTTGCATGCTGATTTAGGTTTGCTGAAGCCTCTAGTATTGGGACAGTCAGATATTTCTTTCAGAGTCTTGCTTTCAGGACATTAGAGAGCTGCTGATGCAGAAACTCCTCCACAAAGCCTCTGTCAACAGTAGATAATGGACTACAAAAGACTTAATACAGTCACTTAAAGCTCCTTTAATGCAGCGCTGCCGTGGCTTTGAGGATGAAATGACAGTGCGCATGATAGATTAAGGGTTAAAGGCGATGCTAGTTTTTCCCAGAGTTCTACTTGCATGCTCTCTTTGTGGGGTCCAGCAAGTCTTGTCTGACTTTCAAACACCTCTTTTGGCCCCAATCCTGTACCATGCAATGGACAAAATGTAGATTCCACGCAGTCGCTTCCGTCCAGCTCTGTCTTTTTTTTGTCTGTTGATGAATGGCTTTTATGCTGGATTTTTGTTGACACTGGAGGGATTTTCTTGTCGGCTTTCTGATTCTTGGCTAGGAGCTCTGTCAGTCGCACTTGGCAACCGGAAACTTGTTGGACGTCCCGCATCGTCTTTTGTCCTTTTTCAAAGGGCCTGATGGGAGATGGACAGGCCACATTGGGTCTGTTTGTTGATGTTAATAGTGATCAGTCAACTCTGCGCGCTAAAATACTTGGCATTCCTGTAAACACTTGTTGTCTTCATGTAGCTTAAAAAAGTGTAGCATGTCACTAGCAATGCTAAGGTGGTGTTTTTGGTTTCCAGGGAAAAAAAAATAAATGATAAAATACAGTCGGGGAAATAAATGTATAAAACATATTTCTAAAGGTGCCGTTGATTGAAATGTTTACCAGATGTTAACAACCAAATAAATCCATGCATTCAATGAAAACAAAACTAATTATACAAATGAAGTTATGTGTAATAAAATGACACATGGTATTGAACACATGAAGAAAGGGAGGTGTAGAAAGGCAGTCTGGCAGTAGTTCTTCAGCAAGCCTCTGTCCTTCGTCATTGTAAATGAAAATTAGCTACTTCAGTCCAACATTTACATTTTTAGGATTATGAAGGTGAAACCAGGGTGAATATTTCAGCAAGACAATGATGCAAAACACAGCCAATGAAACTCAAATGGTTTCAGAGAAAGAAATCAAGCTGTAGAATGGTCCAGCCAATTATTCATTATTTATCATGCACTTTTTTAATTAACCCTTTCACGCGTACGATCACACCAGTGTAATCAGCCTTGGTTGATCTCTGAAGCATACAATCACACCTGTATGATTGGAACATTCAGAGGTCTCGTCATCAACTGCTAAAATTTTTATCTCATGGCACACCCTGAGGCACAGAAAGAGGTGCGCATAGGAACTTTAGGAGAGGGTGGAGTCTAAATAGGATACAGCTGAGAATACTCACGTCAATATAACATAATTTTTGTGACACTGTACAAGTAATATTTTTACATTACCGTGAGAGTTGAGTTTTAGGTTGAGTTATGGGTAGATGCTAATAAAATACAATAAATGCGTAATTTGATAAATAATGTAAATACTTCTTGTTAACTTCCCATCACAGCTGTATCCCTTCTAGCAACGACGATGGCACCTATTACCCATCATATAACAAATAATCATTATTAAGCTAAAAAATATGTTCTATCACATATTTGAGAATCAAAATATCAAAATAAAATTTCACAATATAATTAGAAAATTTGTCAATATTTACAGAATAGGGCAAAAAGAAACAAAGTACATGTATACATAGATCATTAGGGCTGGTGGGTCATGTAATAAACTTGACGTGTCGCCATGGAACAGTTCCAGTGCGAACTTTAGAACGTAATGAATTCTTAGTAGCAGCAAAGACTATAGAATACACAAGACATGTCACATATAGTTTTGAATGGGGGAAAGTGTAATGGTCAATATGGCAAATGAAGCCCCGCCTACTAGTACAGGAGCCAGTCATCAATCGCTATAGACTGACGTTTCTTCAGGGGAGAAGCTCTGACCAGACATGTGCTTTGTACGGCGTTGTGCTTTTTCTGTAAACTGTACATTTAAATGAACTTCAACTACACTTAAACAAAAGTTTTTTTGGTTTTGTAATCTGTATGAACAAAGGCGAGGTACAGTCCGTCCTGTCAAACACACATCACATGACAGCAGCTACTCCAATGCCCAGAAACTTGAGGGGAAAAAAAAGAATTAGAATTTAACAGGAGAGCTAATAGTTCTGACTTCCTTTTGTGTGAGTGTGAGAGTGAGTGTGAGAGTGAGTGTGAGAGTGAGTGTGAGAGTGAGTGTGAGAGTGAGTGTGAGAGTGAGTGTGAGAGTGAGTGTGAGAGTGTGTGTGAGAGTGTGTGTGAGAGTGTGTGTGAGAGTGTGTGTGAGAGTGTGTGTGAGAGAGTGTGTGAGAGAGTGTGTGAGAGAGTGTGTGAGAGAGTGTGTGAGAGAGTGTGTGTGAGAGTGTGTGTGAGAGTGTGTGAGTGAGTGTGTGAGTGAGTGTGTGAGTGAGTGAGTGTGTGAGTGAGTGTGTGAGTGTGTGAGTGAGTGTGTGAGTGAGTGAGTGAGTGAGTGTGTGAGTGAGTGTGTGAGTGAGTGTGAGAGTGAGTGTGAGAGTGAGTGTGAGAGTGAGTGTGAGAGGGAGTGTGAGAGGGAGTGTGAGAGTGAGTGTGAGAGGGAGTGTGAGAGGGAGTGTGAGAGGGAGTGTGAGAGGGAGTGTGAGAGGGAGTGTGAGAGGGAGTGTGAGAGGGAGTGTGAGAGGGAGTGAAGAGGCCTCTTGTTCTGGTGGAAGAGTCCAGTGTTGAGTTATGAGGTAATTTGAGGGTTTGGTCGTCCAGGTTGGTCTCCTGTGTGTGTGTTTTTTTTTTACCTCTTTTTTTTTACCTGTTTTTTGTTAGGGATTGTAATATATCCCTTGGTCTGACATGCTGCATTTACTCTGAATGCGCACAGGAAGAAAGACACTTGTTTTTTCTTTCCATTTCATGCCAAATGTTGTAACAAGCCAAGGCAGATAATTTTAGTTGACTTGCACAGACTGCTTTGGCTTGCAGATTTCCACATTTCGTGAAAGTAGGAAGGAATGTTGAAGGGAATTCTGGAGGAATTCAGAGGAGAGAGTGAGTGAATCTTGTCTACAGGTTCTTCATTTGGACTTTTCACAGAACTGTGTTGACATATATGTGTAAAAAGGTGGATTTTAACATTAATACAAAGTTGTAAATAAATAATATTTGAAGTTAATATTTGGAGAGCAAGTGGCATTTTGGTATTTCTAAAATACCAAAATATCCAAAATGTAACTTTTTAAATGTATTTGCAAAATGAATTTTTTCGAACTAGAATTTTAGAATTAGAACTAAAGATATGCTTGCAATAGTGCATGTAATTTTTGAAAATAAGTATTTGTCATTTGTTTAATTTTCATTTAATGTTTTAATATTTGTGCATTTTTTATAATAAAAATAAAATATTAATGTTAATTTTAAAATGTTACTTTACTTGTAATAGTGAAATGCATTTGTAGTGTTTTTTTGTCATTATTAAAGACAGAGCAGCAATAATGCATGCATTTATAAAAAAACAAATATGTGTATATATTTTTTTACATTTTACTATTTTAATATTTGCTTTAATTTTTGAACGTATTTTTTTATATTTTAAAATGGCTAGATATACCTGCAATAGTGTATGCAATTTTTTATATTTGTAATTTGTTTAATGTTTTAATATTTTAATATTTGTGCATTTTATTTTATCATTTTAAATATTGAAAATGTTACTTTGTAATTGTGAATGATATTAATTTATATATTTTTTTATATTACTAAATATATAGCTGTAATAACGAATGTAATTAAAAATAATATTTGCAATTTGTTATGCTTTAATATTTTTAATATTTGTTTTAAAATTGTAATACATCACATTTTAATATTGAATATTTGAAAAAGGTGGGTTTTTAACATTAGTATGAAGTTGTAAATGAATAATATTTGGAGTTTGGTTTACAAGCAAGTGGCATTTATTGTAGGTATTTCTCCTTCACAATTTGTAATAATTTAAAGTATTCAAAATGTTACTATGTTTGTAATTGTGAAATTTATTAGTATTGTTTTTTTATATTTTTTTTATTACTAACTAAAGGTAAACCAGCAATGATGCTTGTCAATTTTGAATATTAGTTTTAATATTTGTAACTTTAAATATTACAAATGTTACTTTGTTTTTAGATGTGAAATGTATTAGTATTGTTTTAAATATATTTTTATATATTTTTTTCTAAACATATACCAGCAATATTGCATGCAATGATTGGAAATATATAGTTGTATTTTTTTTTACAAACGTTTTAACATTAATATTTTTAATGTTTTAATATAATATTTAATATTAATATTTGTGATATTTTTTTTATAATTTATCATTTTCATTCATTCATTTTTTTCGGCTTAGTCCCTTTATTAACCTGGAGTCGCCACAGTGGAATGAACCGCCAACTTATCCAGCATATGTTTTACGCAGTGGATGCCCTTCCAGCTGCAACCCATCACTGGGAAACACCCATAACCACTCGTTCACTCATTAACACACATACACTGTGTATGTGAGTGTATGGGTGTTTCCCAGTGATGAGTTGCTGCTGGAAGGGCATCGGCTGTGTAAAACAGATGCTGTTAAGTTGATGGTTCATTCTGCTGTGACCCCTGATAAATAACAGGATTAAGCCGAAAAGAAAATGAATGAATAAATGAGTGAACAAACAGGAAAAATCTTTAAGTGTATGTATGCAGCACAAAAATGCTTGGCACAAAAAAATTGTCAATTTATTGAATATACTATTATCACGATAGCGATCATTTGTCGATATGTTGTGCAGCCCTATTCCAGATATTCAGATAGTTGTAGATTCAGATAGACCAACAGCAGACAGACAGATAGTGGTGATTTGTGTGGTTTATAGCACTTGTTGAGTGTGTTTTACTACTGTGAGCCTTTGATCAGCATTTCTGCCAGTGATAAAAGAGCTTATCAGATGATATGAGTGTCTGTGCTGAATCACAAACTCATTCAGCACCACAGCTACACCTACAACAAAGGCTGAATATACAGACTGATAATACACACTTTTAATGGACTCTTTGTCAAGTCAACAAAATCATATGATTGTCGAAGAGCTTTCCTTCTACTCTGTCCAGTGTATGACAGTCTGTTAAGAGCAACAAATAAAAAAGCTATATAAAGGACACAATTTTGAAAGTAGTCTTAATGACATTTTGTTTAGTGTTATCTAATGTTGTGTTGTGTTTAGTATAGTGTAATGTCTTGTTCTTTATTGTTGTGTTTAATGTTATGTTGTGTTTAGTGTAGTGTAGTGTGGTATTGTGTAGTGCAGGGGTGCCAAATTCAGTTCCTGGAAGGCCGCAGCTCTGCACAGTTAAGTTCCAACACACTTACCTGTAGGTTTCAAACAAGCCTGAAGGACTCTATTAGTTTGATCAGGTGTGTTTCATTAGGGTTGGAGCTAAACTGCAGAGCTGCGGCCCTCCAGAAAGTTTGACACCTGTGGTGTAGTGTTGTGTTGTTTAGTGTAGTGTTACACTACTAGTGTAGTGTTATTTACATTTAATTTAATGCTCAGAAACTGATTTGTAAATATTTATTTTGATATGTAAATAATTTATTTAATTTCTTAGATTTTTAAAAAAATCTAAACCAGTTGGTTTCATGTTTAGTTTTATTATTTTATTATCTGAATCAAACTTTGAACATAATTGTTTTTCTTTTTAGTTAATTTATTCTATTATAAACTAAAACAGACTTAAAGTATTTTATTTAAATTAACCTTTTTTATTAGATTTTTATTTTAATCTGATGGAGTTTACAAGTTTTATTTTTGCCCAATCAATGTGATGGAGTTGTACTGTAATGTACTGTAAAGATGACAGATATCCTGATAGCCAGCCTGCTATATTTCTGCTTTTGTCTGTAGTAGCATTTTTATTGTGTAGTTTAGTTGTTGTGTGCTGAAGGTCGGACATGTTGTTATCTGTTGAGTGTCTCTAAAAGTCACCTTCAGCTCAGATACTTGTATCTTTGAGTCAAACATGTGAGTGACTTTATATGACCCCTAGAGATGTAACGATTTACTGTGAGTCGGTTGAAAATCTATTCAAATGTGTGATGATTCAAATCGATACAAATGTTGAATGAGAGTCGCGAGACTTTTTTTTTTTCAGAGGTGGCGCTGTGGTTACAGGCGCAAACTCTCTTTACCTGCACATAAGCGGCGAGCAAGAGGTGGGGCGGCAGAGTACTGAACAGCGGTGAAGTGCGTTAGACAAAACACAAACTGTGTGCAAATACTGCAAAAAGACGTTTACTTACACTAACAGAAAAACTATTTGATGCACATAAACCGTCAGCACAGTGAAAAACTACTGTCACAGACGTCTATACGCAAAATGACTATTATAATAAGTCAAACCAAGCGGACTAGAGTACTTGCAGCTCCGCTTGCTCTGAAGAGTGCTACGGATCATACCTGTCAACACTTTTTCCCGGGAGTCTTCCGTATTTCAAACCCATCTCCTGTAGTCTATTGTCTCCCGGAAAACTCCAGAAATTCCCGCTCTTCAGCTTTTTTGGTACAGTCCGGCGAGAAACCCCCTTCACCCTGAATTAAGGAACCAAATGTTGGCAGGTATGCTACGGATATTCTACGGATATCACACGGTGCATCAGTGTTTTCATAGTGAAAGTGTGCAGATGATTTTCAGACTGCAAGAGAAAGCTGTTTTGTTATAGAACCAGGTATTACATTATTTTTACCCTCTCCTTTTCAGATAAGTTTATGCATATTTTAGTAATTTGCTTATTATTATTGAATATTTTAAAAAGTTCAAGATTATCTCTTCTTAAGGGTATCACAAGGATACTTATACTAATTGATTATAAAAGTAATATTAATTACTTGCCTTCATAATCATGTTTAACTCCTGTCTCTATCCTATAATTAGTAATTTTATAATCAGTATTTTATGCCAGTAGCCAGTCCCCAGGAGCAGAGGGCCTATTGACCACCTCACACTGTGCTCTCTGGTTTAGGAAAGGCTTACCTCTCCACACCAGCTATCTCAATCCTCAGTGAAAGTTTTTTTATTATCAGCAGGGGACATTGTAAATATGCAAAGACCTCCGTTTACGCCAGATAACACAGATATGCAGATATTTCTGCGGATATAAACATATATCAAATCCCAGCACTGTCACAGTTTTAGTTTGTTTATATTTAAGTTTTTTTACAGATGCTAGGACATATTTTTCAGTAGGTTACTTTTGCAAAACTCTTCACACAATCCTCCTAACCGATTTTCATTTTGGCAAAGCAGTTCATTTCACATTCAAAATGCACCACAACTACCAAAACACTTTATTTAGGTCTCAAATTAACTCGTTCTTCCAGAACACTAGCAAAGGTTGACAGCGGACAAACCCACTTTGTCACCCACTTAACAATGACATAAAAAACACTAACAACATGTAGCATTACACAGTGTTTTCTTGTGTAAAACAAGGACACATCTCTGTTTATAATTGCAATACTGGAATTAATCAGACATGATGCAGAATTCCTCAATATTTTATGTTGTTTATTTTATTTTTTTTGTACACTAAGTAATTCTAAAATAGGAAAATCTGTATACACACCTTGCACTGATACAGGTACAATAGTAATGCTAATCTGGCTGGTTAAACTGCATTTTTAGATTTGAAATATGTTTCAATAAAATATTGCTGTAGAATATTTTAGAATTGTTTCGAACAGAAGTTAAACAGTTTTGAAAACGATATGTAAGCTAGGGCTGGACAATAATTCAATATCAATATATATCGGCATAGATTTTTTTTCAATAACGGTGATATGATTTTTAAACCCATTTCTGGTATTTCGATATAAATTTGCATATATATATATATATATATATATATATATATATATATATATA
>CAIGQZ010032409.1:7824080-7837927 GCA_903798205.1 Danio tinwini
TATATATATATAATATTATTATTATTATTATTATTATTATTATTATTTATATATATATATGATTGTATACATTGTATCACTTATCATTGAATAAAGTTCAGTGCTCAGCTGTCAGAAAGAGTGTGATGTCACTTGCGTGATGCTGTACATCACAGACATGCTGCCAGCGCACAGCATAGCAGTTGGTTAAGCTCCGTCGCAGAAAGTTTTAGCTACAAAATGAGTGCCCTAAAGCAGGGCCGGAGCAAGCTGAACTGGTGCTCAGGGCGAACGGCGAATACGCCGCACTCAACGCGAAAGTTAAAAAGAAAGTGACCGGTTAGCGGATGAAAGTGAGGTCTGGATGAAAGCGCTGGTCCTGCCCTCAATACAGATGTGAATGTACAAGCTTCCACAAGTAAGAATGCAGACGAAATAGTTGATAAGAGAGGAAAGACTAATGCAGTGGTGTGAAAGTGGTTTGACTTTTTAAGTTCAGATAAACTTATAGTTTTTTGGTGCCATGCAAAATATGCCGGAGAGTGTAGCTGACTAGCAGTGGGGACGCATCAGATCTGTTTCACCATTTGAAGCAGTTACTCCTGATAAAACATATTGAGAGTCAGAAGATGAGGCATCATAAAAGTTTAAGCCAACCTGTCGCCTCACAATCACCACCATCCACCTCCGCCGTGTAGGATTTAAATCAAACTTTGCTTATCAACACCTGCATATACACTCACAAATTACACCTATACTATTTAATGTTCAAAAAAGGTATGAAGCTTGCGCATATAGCCTACATATAAACTTGACGCATGCTGGATCCTTGCATAGACTCCCACATTAACACACGCACATATATATAAACCTGATCCTTGCATATACTCGATAAAATATTAGTCTATATAAATAGACTACATAAAATATATAAGAAAAATCGTTTTATGTTAAACCTTTTAATTTATTTAGGTAATTATACACACATATAAATAGACAGAGAACCCTTAAAGAACGTTCAAGATGAAAAGCAACCAGAACTATGAATAAACTCAAACAACTCTTTTTCCATTGCAAATATTATTACAAATATTGTTTATAAAGGCTAAATACAAATAAAAAATGAACATTAATTTTTTTGTGCTGTTTTTATAATTTTTTTTAAGTTATAAGAGCCTGGAGGTATTATAGACTTGGCAAATACAGTTTGCAAACATTTGTAGGTACAGACATCCATTGTGTGTTCTTGGCAGTTTTTTCCTGTCTTTTAAATATTGTCCATATCGGTATCGGAATTATATCATATCGACCAAAATTAAGAAATATATCGTGATATACATTTTTGCCATATCGTCCAGCCCTAATGTAAGCACGTGCAACATGTCCTGTACGTACAAAGATTTTTGGCAGTTGTTGTGTTTGAGTGAGAAAATAATTGATGAAATTAGAGAGATGTAGTCATTGAATGCAGTTTGTGCCAAAACAATGATAATTGATCCTCAGTTTAGCCCACATAGGCTTCTGTTGTGCTCACTGTGTGAAGAGTTTTGCAAAAGAGACCTAAGTATTGAGAAATGTGTCCTAGCGTCTGTAAAAAATTGTAATAAGTCTTTTTAAATGTATTTTTTTTTCGTAATTTAGTTATGACAGAAAATATATTATTTAGCAAAAAATATGCATCATTTAAGAAACAAAGGGCTATTGTTTACCTTAAATTTGTTTCAAATTATTTTGTTAAAATCATGATTGAATCGTGAGATTAGAATTGTGAATCATAGAATCCTGAGTCAGGTGAATCGTTACATCCCTACACTCTTAGAAATAAAGGTATGCGAGCTGTCACTAGGGTGGTATCTTTTCAAAAGGTACACATATGTACCTAAAAGGTCCATATTAATACCTCAAAGGTACATATTGGTACCTTATAAGTACAAAAGTGTTCCTCTTAATTTTTAGGTACTAATATGGACCCTATAAGTACAAATGTGTACCTTTTGAAAAGGTACCACCCCACTGGCAGCTCTCGTACCTTTATTTCTGAGAGTGTACAGTATACCTTGGCTGATGAGGTTTTCTGTCTGGCAGAAGGGTGTGTGTGTGTGTGTGTGTGTGTGTGTGTGTGTGTGTGTGTGCGTGCGTGCGTGCGTGCGTGCGTGCGTGCGTGCGTGCGTGCGTGCGTGCGTGCGTGCGTTTATTATCCTCAATATCAGAAGTTTATGAAGAGCAATCATCATTTTAAATGCTGGGGATCTGCTTTGTTAACGCCATTACAGAAGCAAATGCCGAAAGCTGAGAATTGTTTGTTTAGTGTTGTGTGATCAGCCTGAATCGCTCATTTTATCTCTATAAAGTTTGACCACAGTCAACAGCACAGACCTGTCTGACCTGAACATCAAAAATAACACCGTACGCCATCCTGAGAGCAAAGCAAGTCTCTTTCTGACCATCAGTCTATGTAAAGCATAGGTCTCACACTCAATTTCTGTAGGGCCGCAGTTCTGCACAGTTTTGTTCCAACCCTAATCAAACACAGCTGATCCAACTAATCAAGGTGAAACTATTAAGCAAGTGTGAATAGGAGGTGGTTGGAGCTAAACTCTGCAGAGCTGCGCCCCTCCAGGAATCGAGTTTGAGGCCATTGATGTAGAGAAATGTTTTAACAAGCTAAATTAATTATTAACCACTTTGTCATCGCTGACTTTCCTGTACTGATTGTTGCAGATTTTATTTCACAGTTCATACTGACAGCACATTAGAATGAATTTGGAAACGTCTAATGTTTGTGTTTACAGTTTCACATGACAATGGTTGTAAAGTATTTTTAGTGGTTGTTGTTAATATAGAGCAGGGTTGTCAAATTCAGTTCCTCGAGGGCCGATGCCCTGCACAGTTTAGTTCCAATCCTGCTTCAACATGTTTACCTGTAGGTTTCAAACAAGCCTAAATGACTCAATTAGTTTGATCGGGTGTGTTTAATTGGGGTTTAAACTAAAGAACCACTGAGTTTGACACCTGTGCTATAGAGAACATTATTTAGTGGCCACAAGGTGGAGGTGTTGCTCAAACAAGCACAATCACTTGTACTGTACGCTATGGTTAATATTGAGTGTGAGGTTTGTCACCTACACTTAGGCTGTAAAAATGATGAAAGGCTAAAATAGTTTGAGTTGTTTAATGGTTTTATTTAAGCCCCTACAAAGTTCATGGTTGATCTGCTTGTATTCTGTGTTGATTTATTTTTTGTAATTAATTTTAATTAATTCGTTAATTTATGGCTTAGTATTTGAGTCATTGTATGTTGGGCATTTCTCAGTCTGTGAAAGATTATAGTGGAATTGAGTTTGGCCGAAAATATGTTTTGGAAATGCAAATAAAAAAAAAAGTGTGATATATATTTATTTGAATTATACATACACATGCTAATCAATACAATATATAGTTTCAGCATTGATATTGCAATGTGTGCATTTGAGTCTGAATATTGACCAGGAGCAACAGATCACATCCAATTTGTAGTCACTGCTAAGTTTAACCATAATAGAGTGAAAGTTTATCATTTTCTTGTGTTTAAAAAAGAAAGTTTAAACCAGGGGTCACCAAACTTGTTCCTGGAGGGCCGGTGTCCTGCAAATTTTAGCTCCAACCCTAATCAAACACACCTGAACAAACGAATCAAGGTCTTACTAGGTATACTTGAAACATCTAGGCAGGTGTGTTGAGGCAAGTTGGAGCTAAACCCTGCAGGGACACCGGCCCTCCAGGACCGAGATTGGTGACCCCTGGTTTAAACGATTTGGGCACAAAAATGATTATGTTTGGAGGTGTAACAAAGATTGTGCATTTAATTATTTATACTGAAAAAAAATGTTTCTTACTTAGAATTTTTGCCTTGTTTCTTGTCCAAATATCTGCAAACCTATTTTTCTTCCCTCATTGGCTAGTAATTTTGCTTGTTTTAAGAAAAAAAACTGTAAATTTTGACTAAAGGTGAAAACAAAACAATATTTTGACTTGATCTAAGAATTTGAGATATTTTAAGCCCAAGCAAATTAAGATTTCTTTTGCATTATACTCAATTTCTGTACTTGAAAAGATTCCCCAGAAAATTTATGAAAATTCTCTCCCAAAAAAAGTCTTTTGAAAGTGTAATCGCAACATTTATTGCAAAAAAAAATAAAATATCACAATATATACAGTTGAAGTAAGCATTATTAGCCCCCTTAGATTTTTTTTTCTTTTTTAAATATTTCTTCAAATGATGTTTAACATTTATTCATTCATTTTCTTTTCGGCTTAGTCCCTTTATTAATCTGGGGTCGCCACAGTGGAATGAACCACCAACTTATCCAGCATATGTTTTACACAGTAGATGCCCTTCCAGCTGCAACCCATCACTGAGAAACATCCTTATGCACTCATTTACACACATACACTACGGACAATTTAGCCTAGCCAATTCACCTGTACTGCATGTCTTTGGACTGTGGGGGAAACCGGAGCACCCGGAGGAAACTCACGGCAACACAGGGAGAACATGCAAACTCAACACAGAAATGCCAACTGACCCAGCCGAGGCTTGAACCAGCGACCTTCTTGCTGTGAGGTGATCGTGCTACCCACTGCGCCATCCTTATCAATAATATTAAGATGATTCAATTATAATTGTATTATTAATTACTAATCATATACAAATATATAAAAAATATATAGAATTATTTGTTTCTAATTATTTATAAATGAATTATATTATGTGATCTACCGGTAAAACATGTGCCAGAGTAATTGGTGGTTCATTCCACTGTGGCCACCCCTGATACAAATAAAGGAATAGGCCAATAGAATTATATAATGTATTTATTTATTCTAATTGGATGAGCCTTATCTGAATATGTCATAAAAAATCATGGCAATGCACGCACCTGTTGATCTGCATATTAATGCAACGTTTCTATTGCTTGGTATCCATAACAGCTAACCCTGGCTTTGTCTTGCATCCCTTAATAGTAAGTTTATCCTCATGTTGACTTGTTTGGTACACATCCACTCTCTATTTCCAAATTACTTCATGATTATTTGAACAAATAAGCAGTCATAACCACATTGTTCATTCCTTTAAATCTTTCTTTATTAGACCACCGCAGTTTCTGTAGTGCTTAAATTGCCAACACACACAACTGTCTTTAATACTAACAAATATTTACACACGTCCCCCGTTTAACCTCTCATTTTCATGGAAAGACGAAGGTTATTCATCTTGATCAGTTACAGATAAATACACATTAATGTTGTTGCTTCTTCTCAAGTAATCTGCTGTTTGTGTTGACTGACAGTGAAGGCTGTAATTGTCTGTTTCCCACAGTGTGTGTCTTTTGTTTGTTTCTGTTTGCTTTGGAAACTTCCACTTTCGTTTAACCTTTTAGGATTGATTTCTGCCCCAGCTTCAATAGTGTGACTGTAGAAATGACAAGGGTTTGTTAGGGATATTGATTATTTTATTAAATTATGGATGAAATTAGTCAGTTATAGGAGAGTTATATTTTTTAATGATCATTAAGCTTATGGAAAATTATTGTTAAGCTTAAAACATCTTGTTGTTGTGTTGAGCAGGTCAGTAGCAGGTTGCTTTTGTTGTCTGGCTGCACTGTTCCCTGTGGGTGAAGACAGTGTTTCCTGTGATGTGTGTGTGTGTTTTCCTTATGCTTTCAGTGTAGTCATGAACAGCTGACCGGCACCATAGAGATAGAAAGAGAGAGAAATCTTTTTATATCTTCCTCCACTGGACTTTGTTATGTCTGACATGCAGACAGACACGGTCAGAGACACAAACATATTTAACAAAAGCAAACACAAAACTTGCATTTTTGTACTTAAATGGCACCTCTTTGACCCCTTTTTAAAGATTTAAAATGAGTTTTTTGTGTCTTTAGGATGTGTCTGTTAGAGCTGCACAATTCTGGCTAAAATGAGAATCTCGATTAAATTTTTTTTTTTTATTATTTTATATATTTATTTTTTTTTGCTTAATCAAGATCACGATTTTCTCACGATTCTGTATATGTAAAATAAAAATTAATAGGAGTCGGTTATTTCTCAAACGTGGTAAAACAACTATAATAATAATATTATGTGTAGCTCTACTGTTGGTTAAAATGCTAAATTTTGAATAGACTTTGAATAATGGACTAGAACAGACTTTAAATACGTCCTGGTTATTAATACACAGTAAAGTGACGACATCAGAATACAACTATTTATAACTCTGATGTTGAATTATTATGTTTGAGACATATGCTACTAATAATAACATTATTAGACCATTTATTCACTGGTAAAATCAGACGTTTGTCATTAACAGATACCCTCCTACATTATATTCAACATCATATAGGCTACAGTTTGTTATACTGACACTGTTAAACAGTTATTTTTCTGCACAACTCTGTGTTCGCTATGAGAGAAAAACATTACATGCTTGTGGTAATCATAACTGTAATGTGATATGATTATTTAAATGCTGAGCGTGCTTTCGGTTTCATTTTAACTGCTAAGTGCTGTTCATACTTCCCTCCCAAACGATCACTCTGTGCCACAACTTTTTACAACTTTGTTACCTGTTATTCACAGCCTATGCAAGTTCTGTCTACTAAAGTAGACATGCGCGTCTATCATTAGTAGGGCGCACGCCCGCCCGCCCTCTCTGTGGTAACCGCTCACAGTCAGCAGCTCACGTCACGTGTGATTTTGCGGCCACAAATACATCATTACATGAAGACAAAAATGACATTTTTGGGTGAACTATAACTTATAAATACAATATGTGCCCCTTTTAACATCATTTGGAGGTGTCCATGTTGCTGTCCAACATATGTAAAACAATGTGAAGACTCGTGCGGCCGCCTTTGCTTCTCTCCTGAATTTGAAAATATGATTGGCAGAATCGTAAAAATGCTGGATTAAGATCGTCTAGGGGGTCGAATCGAGATCGCAATCTTTTTTCGATTAATCATGCAGCTCTAGTGTCTGTGAAGTTTCAGCTCAAAAAACACCCATCAGATTATTTATTATAGCTTTTAGAATATTGGATTTTCAGCTCTGAGCATCTTGTAGCTGTTTTTGTTGCCTGTGCTTTTAATGCAAATGAGCTGGTTTGTCCTGCCCACCATTCCCTATCAGAGCCACAAAGATTGCTCCCTATGGCTTGATGCGTATGTCCATCTCCTGCTGCGTTGGATAAACAGCACAGTGACAGACATGAAGGAAGCAGATCTCATGTAATGTTTGTGAGAAAAACTACAGAACTTTCCCAATGATTATTTGATGTATTTGTTGTGGAGGTAATTCAAGCCTTTCTGCAACGACGAGTCACACGCAATGTCCTTACTATGTTCACACACACACGCATACACACAGCATGTGCGTTTAACTTTGCACTTTTTTTGCAAGGCAACTGTGACAGGATTCACATTACCTCATGAACAGTTAAATATTCCCCTACTGTGCAATAAACGTGCAATACTTTCTCATACGCACTTGTACACCGCACCTTATAACCTGTATATTTACAACATATCTGTACATACATACAACATCCAGATCTTTTTGACTGACTGCATCTCTGTTTAATGTTTAATGTTTATTGCCTTTTCTTTTCTTGTATTTAATTTTGTGTTGTCACTCGTCACTTTATGTACACTGAAAGCTTCTGTTGCCAAAACAAATTCCTTGTGTGTGTGAAGCACACTTGGCAATAAAACTGATTCTGATTCTGATTAATATCCACCGCTGTATGGATATCCGTTATGTTAATGTACAAAATAAACCTGATTTAAAGTCCACACATCGGGAATGAAGCGTCTTCTTTTATAGTTGTACTGACATGCTGCTGTGGTGATGAATTACAGCAATTTTACGGCCTTTACTCTATTACAAACATGCACTGTTTTAAAAATGTTTTAAGCTTTTAAAACTCATTCTTGATCACATTTGATGATAATTGATGATCACAGAGAGCTCAACAGATCTTTTAATCACAGTTGCTTTGTGCACGTCCTGTCTTGTTGATATCATACGCGTTACTATGGAGTAGGCTTGGGCGTTAAAATGGTAATATGGTATACCGCGGGATCTAAAAATTCAGTTTCAATACCGTTAAACCGTCATAAAAAAACAATGCACTTATATAGGAGTAGGGATGCTCACAATAACCGATTAACCCAGTTAAACGATTCAAAAATATTATTTTATATATTTTTAAAGTTTGGTTGCATAAGGGACCGATCGTTGCATTGAGAAGGGCATTTTTGAAGGATTTACTAACGGCCGCGAGTGTTTTGTGCGCTGCTTATGCGCCCTGTGCGCCTCACCTTATGCTGTTGCGCGCGGTTGAAATAAAACTCAACCCTGAGCGGAAAAGCGCGTTACGTCAGTCGCGTCTTATTCATTCTTCAATCAAATGAAAGCAGAGCAGGGTTTCTGTTGAGGTGCCTGCAGTGTTTGTGTTGTCAGGACGATGGATAACTTCTAATTATGGAGGAGAGACTTGTGGTCGCAGTTTCAAGTTATCCAAAGCTGTATTACTTTACAAATCATAAATATCACAATGTTATTATATATTACAATTATAACAACATTGACAGCAACACTCGCGCACAATAGACCAGCTGATTCAGTCGTTTATAGTGACATAAAAAAAAGAGCACCACGCTTCTTTTTTTTTTTCTTGTCAGCATAAAAGGCAGTGCAGTGCGGTGTGCCTCGCATTTTTGGAACGGAAAAGCATGATCGGCCCTTGATGTGCAACACATATTTGTTAACTTGCAGGATGATAACACGTGCAACCACACGTGCCTAAAGAGGTATTTTGTCAAAGAAGCAAAATGAAAGAAGGATATTTCTGGTCACAGTTTGACAGAGGAGTTGACACAAACCAGCGCTGATGCTGATGGCCTCTTTGCTGCCTGGAGCCGCATCATAAACTTAACAAACAGGATATTGATGATTTAGTAAAATACCAACAAATCAACCTTTTTATAAATTTGTTATTTATAGTTCTTGTATAATCTAAATTTTTAAAATAGCCTACATAATCTATGAATCAAAGAAATCCAATTATTTTCTTCAATTTATCATAATCATAAACTCCGCACCAAACTGAAGCTTTAGTTTTATAGCTTATAAAACAAGTATGCAAATTTATGCAATATCATATGTAAACAACAAAATTGTTATATGCTATAGTAGCCTATACTTTACAAAAAGTCAACATACGAGCCCTGAAGTTCAAACGCACTGGTAGCGTGCGCACATACGCGAGGGGAAATAAGTCATTATGACATAATCTTTAAACTAACGACTTCTATAAAAATGTTAAAAGGGGTTTTGTGACATAATAACAACAAAGCATAAGGCCTAATTGAATCTTATTGCTGTTGTGATGACAAGCAGCTGATTTGTTTTTTATTTATTTATTTAAAAAGTGCATTAAAGCTAAAATACAACTTGAAAGAAGACAATACAACTGATCATCAGCACTTTTACATTTTACGGTCACTTTTAGGTGAAATTACTTTATTTAATAGTTTACGCACTGGCATAATACAAATGACTACTAACATATTAAATTAAATTAACGCGACTTTCAAAATGGGACATTGATAACAGACTGACTGACCATACGCTTTTTCATTGGGTGACAAGCTGTTATAATACGCTGAAAGCTTTATGTGAAAAATATATAAACTATGTAATCAATATAACTTATTTCTAAGACAACAACAAACTTTGTACCGCATCGGATTTCATTCTCTCACTGTAAACGTTCCCGTTTTTTTTCTGCCACCTCGCTGCGCACGCATCCTGAATGTTCACAAACTGGCAATTCGTCTATAGGCTACCACAAGTTGCATATATGCATGTGTGTATATGGATATACTGTATGTGTGCATATAACTCAAATTTAACTAATATTTAGATTTATTCTGTCTAACGTTAGTTATCTGTGCTGTTGTCCTATTGGAATTTTCATTCCAAAATAGCTGCCGCTTGATATTAGTGGCTGTTTTCCAAATAGCAACAGTGTGTCGCCTCTTGGTGATTTTATGCTCTATTAGTGCATCGAATGAAAAGCAAATGAGAAGCGTCTTGGAGGCGGGGCATGTAGATACTAGAGAGCATTTGATTGGTTATGATGTGATGGGAAACTGAAGTATGAGTTGACGTGTATAAAACTGTTGATTCATTTAGGTAGACGAGACAAACTACAAGCGTTACGTATATATCCGTTTTAAGTCTTTTATTATCTGGAGTACACTAGCTCATAGATATCTGAAAAACTAACAAGACTAATACTAACATCTAAAAAACTTTATTTTAATTTCATGGTTGTGTTACTGTCAGTTTAAGATTGCACTGTGTTCAGAAAAGATTTTTAATAAATATAACATTGTGTTAGCTTGACAGATCCAGCATAATGGTCTGTACAGTGAGAGTTGTGTTTGTGTGTGTGTGTGTGTGTGTGTGTGTGTGTGTACAGGAGCGAGATGTTCTTTCCTTAGGGCATCATGTCACACAGCTTTCGCCAAATGAAAACATTGGTTGACGCTCCGGGCGACGGTAAATCAAGCTCTTTTAATGGAGGACGCGCTCACAGAATGTCCTGTCACAGCTCTGCCCACAGACCTGTTATTTAATACCTGTCTGTGCGGAGAAAAGAACAGCCTCTTCCCCATATCTCTCCTCTATCTGTCTTTGTGTCACTTGACGCTGTATATTCACTTTAATTTAAGCCTAAAAACACAACAGGAGGTGACTGGGAGGTGTTGGGGGCATTTATTAAACAGGTCTCCTACAGCTTTAGAGTTTTGTTAAATTATTCTGGACACAGGTTAATGGATGTTTTCAGTTGCCGGTTCAGTTCGAAAATACATTTAACTCCTAGACTGCTTATTAGGTGAAAAGTTCTAAATACTGAATGATTCAGTGTATGCATTTTCTGTTGATATTGTTTTTTTTCACCACAAGGGGCACACACATAGATGGATCATGTAGAGTTGAGTAAATGTATGGCAAGCCGTTTTGACATTT
Source organism: Danio tinwini (assembly GCA_903798205.1). Lineage (NCBI taxonomy): Eukaryota > Metazoa > Chordata > Actinopteri > Cypriniformes > Danionidae > Danio > Danio tinwini. Next base: position 7,835,142 of record CAIGQZ010032409.1, read on the forward strand.
AATCAATAACCCGTACTAGTAGCCAATTTCATGTTACTAGTACTTATTTTTTTGGATACTAGTATCTTTTCCATTAAGTACTGGTACTTATTCATTAGATACTAGAGCCTATTCTTTATATACTAGTGCTTTTAAAAAATATATACTAGTGCTTACTCATTAGACACTAGTTCTTTTTATTATATACTAGTACTCATTCATTAGATACTAGTAGATACTAGTACTTATGTTTTAGATACTAGTACTTGTTCATTAGATACTAGTGCTTCTTAAATAGATACTAGTTCCTATTTATTAGATACTAATACTTATTTTATTTTAGTTTAATTAAACATTTGAAAAATGTAAAAAAAAAAAAAACATTTTGTAAATAAACATTTTTACTAGTAACATTTCAAACAAGTATTAGTGTCTAATAAATGCGTACTAGTATCTTTTAACTCCCGTTCCACCACATCCCAAAGGTGCTCTATTGGATTGAGACCTGGTGACTGTGGAGGCTATTTAAGTACAGTGAACTTATTGTCATGTTAAAGAAACCAGTCTGAGATGATTTGTGTTTTATAACATGGCCTGTTATCCTGCTAAAAAGTAGCCATCAGAAGATGAGTACACTGTGGTTATAAAGGGATGGACATGGTCAGCAACAATACTCTGGTATGCTGTGGCATTCAAACGATGCTCAATTGGTACTAATGGGCCCAAAGTGTGCCAAGAAAATATCGCCCACACCATTACACCACCATCACCAGGCTGAACTGTTGATCCATGCTTTCATGTTGTTGACACAAAAATTTTGACCCTACCATCCGAATGTCGCAGCAGAAATCGAGACTCATCAGACCAGGCAACGTTTTTCCAATCTTCTATTGTCTTATTTTGGTGAACCTGTGTGAATTGTAGCCTCAGTTTCCTGTTCTTAGCTGACAGGACTGGCACCTGGTGTGGTCTTCTGCTGCTGTAGCCCATCTGCCTCAAGGTTCGACACATTGTGCGTTCAGAGATGCTCTTTTGCATACCATAGTTGTAATGTTTCTCTTTTTCTGACCATTCTCTGTAAACCCTAGATCAGTGGTCGGAAACCTATGGCTCGCGAGCCACCTGTGGCTTTTTGACCAAAAATAGGTGGCTCTCCAGCTGTCTCCCTTCAATAAAATTCTACAGTTTAAAAAAATGATAATCGTCACTAGTAATCAGTTTCCTATTGAAAATACATTTACAATTCCCTCCTTATTGTAATTTTATTTTGTAGGAAAAAGAATAAAAACTCAACGTTTCAAACAATGCGTGTGTGCGGCGCAGTGAATAACTTACGTTTCTATGGTAACCGCGCGAGCGCGCACGTAAATTCAAACAACGTTTATGAGTGGTGATCATGGCGAAAAGAAATTCTGAGGAACATCGAAACTTTCAAAATGAGTGTGCAGAAATTATTGATGGCTTTGCTGCTCTGCCCTGTCTAATCTGAACCAAACGCGTTTCGTCTTGTAAAACATCAAATGTTAAGAGACATTTTAAAACCCACAAACTTTACACATAAAGGTAGTCACTTTTGACCAATCAGCTTTCTTATGTTTACAATCACGCTCATTGGTTGGTGATTATTGTTTCGCGCGCAGTGAGCAGCAAAAATAAGTAATGGCACAGTGGCCTACTAAATAACATCTGTATTTTCAAAAATGGACGTTTAGACTGAGTGAGTGATTTTTGCTTGGCACATAATAGTGAAGTGAACTGAGTGTCAGTGGTGTTCGTAAACTGAATAGTGATGTGCTTTTTTCGCTATAACCACCGAGTAAGGTCAGGTTCCGGTGTCCTGACATTTTGTACTATCCATCAGATTATGCTACCAACAAATATAAATATATATATATATATATTATAGACAGATATAGATAGATATATATAAAGTAACGTGGCTCTTTAAAAAATGCATTTGCCAAAAAAAACCCAGAAATGGCTCTTTGCTAAAAAAAAGTTCCCGAGCCCTGCCCTAGATGGTTGTGCGTGAAAATCCCAGTAGATCAGCAGTTTCTGAAATACTCAGATCAGCGTGTCTTGTACCAACAACCATGCCATGTTCAAAGTCACTTAAATCACCTTTCATCCCCATTTCGATGCTCAGTTTGAACTGCAGCAGATTGTCTGGACCATGTCTACATGCCTAAATGCTATAAATGCTGCCATGTGATTGGCTTATTAGAAATTTGGGTTAATGAGCAGTTAGACAGGTGTACCTAACGAAGTGACCAGAGAGTGTGTGTGAGTGTATATGTACGAAGAGTGTATATGTACGAAGAATTCAGACGGAAAAACCTCTAAACGCCATCTGAAATTTTCCTCTAAAATGAGCATTTTTATCAGGTTCCTGTGTGTATGTTCAGTAATATCACTTTTATGGCAAAGAATAAGTTATTTTATTGGTCTTTAACGTGAAATATCTCAACATAAACAAAGGAGGCTGAGAAGCTCCTTGCTCGCATTGAGTTGCGTTGTTGTGACAGCAGCTCATGATGTTTTACACACATCGGCTTTTTGACCTCCTGCAATCCAACACGCTCATTAGTTTCTGTTGTGTTGAACTTGTAAATAAGGCCTTCTTTTCTCATAATGTCATGTCAGAGCCGCCGGCAGGGGTTTCTGCAAACTTCTGTCAATGATCTACATAGATGTTAAAACTTGTCTCTTTAACTGTAGCGAGGCTCCAGTTAAACTTTGACCTTTGAAAAAAGGCGTGAAGGAAAGAACAACATTGTTTAGGTCACTGCGTGTTGGAGAAAAAAAAA
>CAIGQZ010032409.1:7874459-7891518 GCA_903798205.1 Danio tinwini
TATTCTATTCTATTCTATTCTATTCTATTCTATTCTATTCTATTCTATTGACTTAACTTCCAGTACATGCAGTGCAAAAATGTGTTAGAATTTGTTAAAATAAAAGTACTGTTCCTCAGTAGTGTTTGATTTGAGCTGTGCACAACACTTATATCATCAATTGTCAGATTGTTATGTGAGTGCCAAAATGCAACTAATCATCTCAGAACACTTTTTATTTAATCTGTTTTTATTTGTACCTGCACATGTTTTGCAGAGTTGTAAAATTTTTTGCCCTGTTCTGTTTATACACAGTGCATCCAGAAAGTATTCATAGCGCTTCACATTTTTTAATGTTACAGCCTTATTCTAAAATGGATTAAATTCATTTCATACACAATACCCCATAATTTCACAATTTGAAAAAAGATTTTTTGATATTGTTGCAAATTTATTAAAAATAAAAAAAATCACATGTGCATAAGTATTTACAGCCTTTGCTCAATACTTTGTTGATGCACCTTTGCCAGCAATTACAGCCTCAAGTCTTTTTGAATATGATGCCACAAGCTTGGCGCCACTGTCTTTGGGAATTTTTAGCCCATTCTAGTAGCTGCCACCACCATGCTTCACTGTAGGGATGGTATTAGCCTGGTGATGAGCGGTGCCTGGTTTTCTCCAAATGTAATGCCTGGCATTCACTCCAAAGAGTTCAATTTTAGTCACATCAGACCAGAGAATTTAGTTTCTTATGTTCTGAGGCTACGTTCACACTGCGAGGCTTAGTGCTCAAATCTGTTTGTTTTTTTTCTCAGATCTGATTTTTTTGCCTAGCTGTTCACACTGTTGTTATAAATGTGGCCAATATCAGATTTGCAGTGTGAACAGATCATGGTCGTAAACTGACCCGCATGCGCAGAAGTATAGTTACGGACAACACAAAATGTCTAATTATGCACACAATATGTATACTTTATGAAGCACAATGTCAGATTATGTATACTATGATTATTGCCCTTTTCACAGACAACTGTGGTGTATTTCATAAACTGTAAAGGGTTGTTCTGCTACTACTAATGTGTATTTCGGCATTTGAAACCTAAAATAAGTCCCTTGTGATTGAAAACACTGATCATTTGTGATTTATGACAACTGCGGCGCGCGTCTGTCTGACCACCGGTGTAGTGAACTTATCAAGGGTTAATGAGCAGCCGCAGACTGTGAAGGCGGAGTTGGTTTATCTCCGTTTGCAGTTATTTTATTTTACTTCGTTATAAACAACAGACACTGTTAGGGGGTTTGGGTGCTTGAGCTCCTGCCCTTTATTCACTCGGAGATAATGTTTGTCCCTAAAATGAAAGTGCCCCTCCTTTGTGCACGGATCCCCTTTCCGCAACACCCCCGACACTCTTTAGCATTGCGATCATCCCGTGCCCCGATTGTTAACCAGAGTGGTCAACAAGCACCAGTTTTGCCTTCAAAATCTTTTTCAAAATGAACAACCAACTTTCTGTGGTAAAGTAATCGCCCTGTGTGTTATTCTACTATGCTGCAGAGATGTAGATGATGTTTGCAGCACAGAATGATCGAGCACATCGAAGATTATGTAAAAGTCACATAAAAAACAACAACGTTTACACTGCGATCGCATTGCAAAACATCAGATCTGTGTCTGATTTAAGACTACATATGAAAGTGGAACAAATCTGAAGTGAAAAGATCAGATTCCATGCGGTTTGGGCTGTTCACACTGTCAAGGCCTGAGTCACATATGGGCGAAAAGATCAGATTCGGGCCACATTTGCCTGCAGTGTGAACGTAGCCTGAGAGTCCTTCAGATGTCTTTTGGCAAATTCCAGGCAAGGAGGGGCTTCTGCTGGCCACTCTACCATACAGGCCTGATTGGTGGATTGCTGCACAGATGGTTGTCCTTCTGTAAGGTTCTCCTCTCTCCACAAAGAACGCTGGAGCTCAGCCTTGTGCCTCGATCCTGTCTCGGAGGTCTACAGACAATTCCTTTGTCTTCATGCTTGGCTTGTGCTTTGACATGCACCGTCAACCCTGGGATCTTATATAGACAGGTGTATACCTTTTCAAATCATGCCCAATCAACTGAATTGACCACAGGTGAACTCCAATTAAACTGCTGAAACATCTCAAGAATGATCAGTGGAAACAGAAGGTACCTGAGCTCAATTTAGAGCTTTACACCAAAGGCTGTGAATACTTATGTACATGTGATTTTATTTATTATTATTTTTTTTTTATTTATAATAAATTTGCAAAAAATCTTTTCACATTGTCATTATGGGGTATTGTGTATTGAATTTTGAGAAAATAAATGAATTCAATCAATTTTGGAATAAGGCTGTAACAAAAAATGTGGAAAAAGTTCACTGCTATGAATACTTTCTGGATACACTGTATAGTTCTTTTGCTATTCTGCATGTTTTAGCATCTGATTTGAGCTGATTAAATATACTTATATCAGCACTTCATCCCTATCATCTCAGAACTCCTTTTATTTGTACTTGCACTTGTGATTTTGGTGAGTTTTAATTTTTGTCTCCAGCTCTCATTTCCTCATGTTTGTGTCTTTGATGAATGCCGTGCACCCCTTCCTAACCCCCTCCTCCTCCTCATCCCCCCTCCTCCTCCTAATGACTGGAGATGCACTGCAGCATCCAGTGAGCGAGAGGCAGCAGCAGCAGCCCTCCATACTCTCACATCAGGGGTACGGCCAACCAGGGACGCCCAGACTGGATGAAGACGGACTCCGTTTAGCCTTCTGAAAGGATTATAATTGAATCCAGTGTGCCGGACATTTAGGATACAAGGAGCAGAATGGCCCGTCTGAACTGGTGTTTGGCGGCTCTTCTCAATTGGGGAAAGTTCCTCTTCTTTTGCTTCTTCCCACTCAAACTGTCCAAGACAGGGAAGGTAAACCTTAATCTGAAGCGCTTTTTGCATGGTCTCTTATAATCCATTGCTTTTCATGTTTATTGTTTTAGACTTAGTTACATTGTTGGTTCTTGCCATATACTCTATAGTCCACAATATCAATCACTAAAAGGATCTATCAGTTTTTTTTTTTTTTTTACAGGCGTAACACTCCGCTTGAGTGGGTGCCCTTTAATATATCAGGAGGTTTGAAATATTGCAGGTTGTAAAAATTCATCTCGGGCTGGCTGTGTGCTTTTACAGGCACTCTATTGATTATCATAACAATGAGCTTGTGTGTGAAGTGTTCGGCTTTGTAAAAGTTGGATATCTTGGATACCGATATTTCTTCTTGGATATGCTGTAGTCATACAATAATGTGTTTTGTGTTTGTTTACTTATTTAACTGGGAAAATACCATTACAATATTTCTTCTACCAGGGAGTCCTGGTCAAGACAGGCAGCATAGGACAAAGTTAGAGAGAAATACATATCACAACACATACTGTAGACAAATAATAATTTATTAAAACATGTACACTGTTCTAAATAAATAGATTTTAAAATATTTTAAATATAGCTATAGATGGTACAGAGTTCATATGTAATATATCTTTTTTATGATATGATTTTATGATGTTTAATTTGGATAGAACAGTGGAGGTTACAGACAGGAAAGTGTGGGGAGCAGAGAGAGGGGAAGAGTCGGCAAAGGACCTCAAGCGGGGAATCAAACTCTGGTCGCCGTGAGCACCATAGTGTTACATGTCGGCACACTTAACCACTAGGAAATTGGTGCCGACTATGTAATATATCTGAAAGCTCATTCCATACATATGGAGCAAACTTGGAGAATGCAGATTGACCTAATTCTGTGTGAAAAAAATTGGCATCTTAGGTAAGAGTATATCTGCTGATCTGATATTATAAGCATTTGAGAAGTACACCAACAAACCATTGTTAGATGTCATACAATGCTCTTTTTAAATGTCATACTGTGAATTGATTTTAGATTATTTGGTGAATTTAAAGGGGACCTATTATGTACTTTCTTACAAGATTTTAAATAATTCCCTGATTTCCCTAGAGTGTGTATGTGAAGTTTCAGCTCCAAATTCCACACAAATAATGTTCTACAACTCTTTGAAAGACTTCTTCTTAGACTTTGATCCTAATTGTGCCATTTTGGTGACTGTCGCTTAAAATTCAAATGAGATTGTGCTCTTTTCAAAAGAGGGCGGAGCTACAAATGCCTATGTGTCAGCATAGTGGCAGATTCAAAAGCAAGACTAATGTCCTATGCCAATGAGGGAGAAATGGTCACTAATGGACAGGGCTTTCACCCTCTGATGACATGTACAAAGTAAGTGGGATTATAAAAAAAATTAATACATTTTTATCATTAGAAGCTGGTTTTATTCACAGATTGGTGCCAGACAATTGTTTAAACCCCTTATAAAAGGGATTTTTGCATACTAGGTCCTCTTTAAAGGCAGATTAGTGTGTGAATAAATTGAGACTTTAATTTTATCTGTATTTTGTAGTGTTTGGTTTCTCATATTTCATAACGCACTTAAATGATTGTTGATATTCAGTTATAGAGTTTATTTTCTAAAATAAAAGCATATAACAGTACTCACTCTTAGGGTGTACTCACACTATGCTATCCGAACCGTGCCCATGCCCGTTTCCTGGATAGTTTGAGAAGTGTGAGTGCTCTTAATCGGGCTCAGGCATGGTTTACTTGGGCGGCCCTGGCCCGGTTGGAAGAGGTGGGCCTGAGCGCGTTTCACTTGGGTTTCACGCTTACAGTGTGAGTGCAAGCATGCCTGAGCCTGAAACTGAAATCGAGACGTGACTTTTAAGGGACTGTTTCATATGGATTAATTAATCATTTGTACTGTTCAATCAACACAAACTGTCATAGATTATTAAAGACGCAAATCCCTCACTGCACCACAGCTGCAGCTTCAGCAAACCTCCTAATTCCTGCAGCACGAGGACTTTATGATTGTTTATAAGCGTCAAAAGTGGCTGATCTGTTCGGCGAAATATTAGACTGCGTGTCACCGCAAATTAAACGACTTAAATGATATAACTAAACAAATCTCTACTGTGCGGAGCGAGAGCGCAGAGAACAGAGCATCATCGATGACGTAAGCACGCCCAGGCCCGAATGTAATGTGAGTGCGGGCCGTCGGGGGAGACGGGAGTGGGGACAAGCGTGCTTTGGCCCGGTTCAAGGCAACTATACATAGAGTACGAGCTTATTGCTGTGGCATCAGTAGATTTAGAAATCCTTGAGGAGCTTTGGCAGATACTGCTTTTTTCATATGGGCCAAAGAGATGTGTCCTGTTTGGGACTAAACTGAGTTAACATTAACTTGAGTTGAGTTAAATAATAACCTTTTAGAGTTTTAGCTGAAACTGGATTCATTTCCTAATGAAAGAACTTTTCACTTTGCAGGTCATTGCTGTGAAGTTGCAATAAGAGTTAGGAATGCCTCTTGAGTATCAGATCAATTTATAATGATTTCTCAAGGATCGTGCGACAATGAATACTCGAGTGATGATTCTGGATATTCAAGCATCACAAAAAATAATTACATTTCATAAAATGCTAATAACAAAAATAACTAATTGTAATATATTTTTTACAATATGACTTTTATATCAATTATAGGCATGCTGACAGCTTGAAAATTGTAGGTTTAGACTGCATCATATCTTTTGTCTGTGGTGATAGTAACTGTGTGACATTATGCGACTGACTCCTAAAGTGTTGTTATACTGTGGACAAAAGAAGGACAGAAGTAAATGAAAGGATGTTGTAAAGCAATGGGGGTTGTTTACTATGCACTCAAAAAAGGATGTTTGTTGTTTGTTCAAACTACTTATTAAAAATGAGCTGAATCAACACAATTATATGAATTATTTTGTTCAATCCACATAAATTTGTAAACTTAAACGTAATGTCTTCGTGTTGTCTCAACACAAATCGATGCAGTGTGTTTTTGCTCTTTAATTTTGAGTGTGACTCCAAATCTAGACCTCCATGGGTTAATATATTAAATTTCCATTGATCATTATTGTGTAATTTTTGTTGTCAGCACATTCAACTATGTAAAGAACAATGCATTCAATAAGAATGTTTCATTCATTCAGATCTAGGATGTTATTTTAGCATATTTTTTTGTGTTTATCATTATCAGAAAATGAGATGACTTTTATCATACGATTTTTGTCATGTATTGCCAAGCCCTAACTTGAAGTAGCTTTGGATAAAAGCATCTGCTGAATGCATAAATATAAGACAACCAACTGCTTCGCACCATTAATGCAACATAAAACTTTTTCAAGGATTGTTTTCAATCTTATCTTTGCACAATGTGTCTTCATCTTTGTCAAGTTGGCTAAAGGCATGTGTTCTCCTTCCAAAATGATGCTTTCTGGATGACAATCGGTGCATGTCAAATGAGCACTTAGCATGTATAAGGAGCACTGGATATCTGCTGTATACAGACTATTGTACAGCATTCTCACTGGCTGAAGGCCACTGTACAACCAAATGCTTATCAAGGCTCCCCGCAGAGCGTTTTACAATGACGGATTTGGGTACAATGGTGAATTTTGGAGATTTCTCCTCATAGTCTGCTCGCAGCTTTGATATTATTATACCAGGCGCTTTGGAGAAGGGCCAGAAACTTCTTTGTGCTTCTGTCTGCGGGTCTGGACACAAATCAAGTGTCCTCAGAGAAGCCAGACATGTGTGTGTGTAGGGAAAAGAGACATGGACAAAAGGGTCAGATGTATTTATGAGTGTTCATTCAATAGCGGCGGATATTACCAGACTTTGTGATAATGAGGATTGAGAGAGCGCTGTTATTAAACTTCTGATGAAATCTGGTTCATATCAGAGCTTATTCTGGCCCGGAATTGCTCACTTGGGACTATTTCAACTATGTTTGTTGTTCTCTTAGACAGAGACATTAATTTGATCTAGAATTGTGCATAGATTTCTCAGTTTCCATATACACACATTGTTTTGACTGGAAAAGTTCAATTTAGCAACTTAGAAAGAAAGTCAGTATGTCCTGCTGGATAGAGATGGTGGACCTAATAGGATCTTAGCAAGCATTTTTTTTCAGCATAAAATCAATTTCAGGATATTGGCATTTTGATCGTAGTCCTAGCTTTTTTCCTTTAACATTGATCAGTGAGTAAGATGAAGCAGTTTTTCCAACACAGGCTCATTGGAGATTCAGCCTAAATTATTGTGAAACCTCAAAAACATGTTTAAATACATGTTTTTTTTGCAGTTTTTAATTAAATTGAACACTATTGGGTAGTTTGGCGCCTACAAATTGTGTTTAATTTAAGACTAATGATATTTACAGGGACATATTGTTGACAAATATAGGATTATTTTTGTGCCGTTCTGTGTACAACACCAAATAAATTTCACGAAACAACTTAGCAATGTCTATGATTTGTAATGGAATACGTTTGCCTTATCTATTTATCTCCATATGGACTTTTCTGGCATGGTCAGTTTGCTCGATAGCTCACCTTGTACGTTGTTGTTCTTGTGATGCAGAACACTCAGGTTCGAGTCTGGTGAAGGATGCTTGCTACAAAAGAGATCAAAGCAATTTAAAAGCAAGGTAAAACTATGTGGTTACATTGTACTTTTCTCTTAGGTTTGCTTTTGAAAACACTATTAGTTGGGTTCGTGGAAGAGTTTTGGTCAGCGGTTAGCTCTATGATACGTCGACTAGCCTTGCCTTCTTGTGAATGTGTACAAGACAAACATATACAACAAAATGTACCCTAAGTAATGAATTTCAGATTCACAGGAATGTAAATGGTGCCCCCTAGTGGATTTGTCATCTGAAACATGCAATGAAACGTACTCGGAGCAACACATTTTAGACTTTGTAAAAATGTAGGTCGTGTCATGTATTTCCAATAAAGCTGATCGAGTTGTCCTCTCATTTCTCTGACAAGGCGTTATGGTAAAAAAAAATAAAAAGTTCCTTTAGAAAAATTATGGCAAATTCTTGATTCTGATTGTCTGGAAGGTGTGCAGTAAAATCGTTTAATGCACAGGTAGTTCCGCAGTTTTGATGACAGTCTAAAATAAGTGCGCTTTCCCCAAACAGTAGTATTAACCATAGCAACTCTGTGACGGTTGCTGAAACTCTCTTTAATTTGTGTTATTTTACATTTAGTCATTTACCCTTCTGCAAGGAATGTAGACCTTCAGGAGCAGGTGGAGGTAAGAAGGTGCAGTGCCAGTGGCTGTCCTGTAAGCAAGCATCAGTGATTTGAACTTGAGCTTCAACTGGTAACCAATGCCGTGAGATAAAGAGAGGTGTTACATCGGCTCTTTTTGGCTCGTTGGAGATTAGAAGAGCGGGCAGCATTCAGGATCATCTGTAGAGGCTTGAGAGCGCAGGATTAGAGACCAGCTAGAAGAGCATTGCAGTAGTTTAGCTTTGAAATAACAAGAGCTTGGACTAAAAGTTGTACAGCATGATCTGTTAAGAAGGGTCAAATTTTTTGGATGTTGCAGAGTGCAAACCTGCTAGATTGAGCAGTGCTCTTTGAAGGACAACTGATCATCCAGGATTACTCCAAGATTTCTTGCCGAACTACATGGTGTAATGTGATCTTGAGGACATTGACATGAACTTACAAATGTGCTCCAAACTATTTGCAAAGAGGTAGCTACACATAATATGAGCTATTAGATATGCCCATGTCAGATCTCTCTTTCATGCGCGCTCCCTTTCTGCCTACTGATATAATGTGGGACTAGGAGATCTAACATGTCATAACTGATGAAAAATCGGCATCATGTGGTTCTTTGCCAGGCATTTAAAATCCTTTAGCGCAATTTTTCTCAACCACATTTCTAGGACCACCAGCTCTGCACATTTTCCATGTCTCCTTAACTAAACACACCAGATTCAGATCATCACCTCATTAGCAGAGACTGAAAAACGTTTAATGGGTGTGGCAGACAAAGGAAACATCCAAAACATGCAGTGTTGGTGGCCCTCCAGGAACGTGGTTGAGAAACACTGCTTTAACGCACGGCAATCTGTTGATTATTATTTATTTTTAATTTTTTATTTTTTCCTTGCTTGCAAAGCTGGATTTTCAGCATCATCACATCAGTCTTAAAGTTCGCATTGAATCAAAAATGATAATGTTTATTTTGCTAGCTCACAATGTTATTCATAAGGTAAGTAATTAATCTGTCCTAGTTAATCCACTGAAGTCTTTTGTTTTGTTTTGTTTTGCTGTGGTAATCTTCAGTCTAACCATTAGGAGTACAATCCTTTTGTTGACGTCAACCTTATAGCTTCCATAGCCAGAGAAGGGAAGTAACGAAGTTCAAATATTTTGTTACTGTACTTTACTCCACAACTTATTTTTTGACAACTTTTTACTTTTACTTCTTACAGTTTTACACACATATCTGTACTTTCTACTTTTTACATTTTTTAAACCACTGTTGTTACTTTCGTTTTTATGTGTTTGGTGGCGCGATCTATATTATGTCTTATCATTGTGCAATGATATGAGCGCATTTTTGATGCAATCAATCTATTTTTCCTCTTTGCGCGCCTGCGTGCCACAGTGGAGGCTTTTTCAAGGCTATCGCGCACCGTACATGGCCTAGTTTGTGAATGTTACTATGAGAAAGGCTAGTACGCAGTGACAGAGGGAGTCTGCAAATTTAACATGACTGATGCTGCTCTGTTTACACGGCAAAAAGACAACTTTTGCTCGATCAGATCACAGATAGACGAGACACATTCCAGTCAAAAAGATGCTGTTTAAATGATTAAGCCTTTTGTCCACTTCCCATCATTCTGCACGGGCTTACTCTGGTCTTTCAATCTAATTTAGCGAAAAAAATAGATTTTTTTTTGTTGTAAAGATTAGTACATTTTACACTATACTTGGCAATTTATGTGTATGTACCTTTCTTACCTGTGTATGTTGCTTTTAGCATAGAATAAATGTATTAGTTTTTCTCAGTCACTTTGGCACATTTCTCAGATCAGAACTGAAATTTGTAAAACAGTAGGACTAAGTGCATTTCTGAAAACAACACATAAATAGCAAAACACCATGGATCACCTGCAAAAGCCAGTCTCCTGCTCAAAATCCATCAGTTTATCTCTTAAAACTAAATTTCTGTGTCAATAAACATGTTAGTGGCGTCAGAATGACATGTTCTTGTGTCATTGTAGATTAGATTAGATTAGATTAGATTCAACTTTATTGTCATCACACATGTACAAGTACAAGGAAACGAAATGCAGTAGGAAACGAAATGCATATTGTATATGAATAAGACTCAAATTACTTAGTAGTCATGTTGTCAATAACAGTGTACTCTGGAGGGCTGTTCTGGTGTAAGCTATGGCAATATTTTTGCTGTTTGTACTGTGATTAGTTGCCAGATCATGTCATTCTGATACAGAAATGAAAAGAGAGCACCACATGACACAAAGAAAAAACAAAAGTAAAAATGTGAACAAGACAACCTCCTTTTAGACCTTCATTAGAAAAAGTCAAGATTCATCTGGGAGAAATGTAAAAAATGCATTATGACTAAATATTAAGACAACTTGTTCAGGCATTTGAACAATTAAATGTTGTGGCGGTGAGTCTAATCAACACAGATAAAAATAATAAATGTTGATCAACATGACATAAGCAACTGATAACATAGGAAACATCAAATTGCACATAATCATTTGCATGGATGAACAAAAGCATTTGCAAGTTGTTCATAAAGAGAAACTGCTTTTCTGATGTGCACAAGTGACACAATGATGATCTGAAGATTGAACGGGGGGTTTTTAGAATTTCAATTCTGATATGAGAAATGGACCAAAAAGACTGAGGAAAAACTGTAACAGAAGTAATGTAAAAAAAAAACACTGAAATAACGGGTTATACAGTATATGAGAGCTGCTCTTTGAAGAGAATAAGCTGCTTTAGCCTAATGCAAAAAAAAAAAAAAAGTTTGCAGTCATATCTGATAAGAATTTGTTTTAGCAAAAGAAAAAATCAATATATTTTGGACAGAATTCAGTGTAAAATGTAAGACATTATAAAGATAGACAGAGTGTATCAACATGAATGGCAGCTGTTGTTTTTGATCTAACAGCGGCAAACTACATGCTGAACACTGTGAGTTTGCGTCAGGATGATTACCTACCTATCTCACTCGCTATCCTTTACTGTAGCTTCGTCCCTAATTTATCAGGGTTTGCAACAGCAGAATGAAACACCCATACCCATTTACATTCACACACACACACATATAAACTACTGCAAATTTAGTTGAATTATTATTCGCCAATACCGCATGTCTTTGGGACTGTGGTTGAAATGAGTACTTTTTACTTTTTTACTTTTGTACATTTTTCAGGCGGTACTTCTTTACTTTTACTCAAGTACAAAAGTGTAGTCAGTACTTCTACTTTTACCAGAGTCATTTTAAACATGAGTATCTGTACTTCTACTTAAGTAAAGGATGTGCGTACTTTTGCTATCTCTGTCCATAGCAACTGTATAGTTATTTTCTTAACCACGCCCCACTTACCGTTAGTTTACTACAAGCGAATGATATTCAAAAAAGCCCAGCCCACTACTTAATATTCAGTTTCAGTTGGAAGCACATCAACATACTGAAATAAAAGTCTTAACTTCTGGTTTACCCAGACTTTGTGGGTGCAGTATGTAAGTTTGACACCCGGTGGTTGAACTAGGTATTGTACTCCTGGTTCAAAACACATCTTCTCTCTTCTTCTCCTCTTAGCAGTCCACCCAAGCGCAGTTTGCCAGATTGATGACCCCAACAGGAGCGTGCCTGACTTTTGAGCCTAAAGGCTGATTTAAACCGTTTTGTAACTAAAAGCAACGGCAATTGAACTTTAGAACAGTGACTCAGTGCAAGCCAACAAATATCAGATCAGCATGTACATTTAATAATGTTAAAGAGGTTTGTTATGTATCAATTAGATTGTAAACCTTACCATTTCACTGGAGTACAGTGAGTGCACTGTTCTGTGCTTCTGAATGGCTGTATTAAAATTGTTGTCGTATTTCGTCTGGTGCAAATAGCAAAATTGCTTATCACTGCAAATCTCATCATGTAGCGTGTTATGACACATGTAACATGCTCGCCTAATGCTTACGTTTGTAATATTTATATTATTTGCTAACTAATAACCTCATGTGGATCTCTGTATCTTTCATTTCTGAGTCTGTTACTCTCCACCAGATGTCGCATTTTGGGTTGCAGTATGAGAGCCATCATGACTGAATTAAAGGTGCAGTAGGTGATCTTTCACAATGCTAACCGGTTAGCATTAATCTCTGTCCCTCTGACGTCTCTTGAAACACGAGCATGTGCACCTTAAATATGACAGCAGAACCCTCTCTTATGTGTTAAAAGCAACTAGTCCTTGTCCGACGGCGTGCAGGAATTACACTCATTACTAAGCCACACTTACATGCTATTTCAGAGCGAATATTCAGAGTAGCATGGTAAACAATTTAGGGAGCGCGTCACAGGTCGTCATTGTTCAAAAATGAATCAATGTGACGTGAATATAAAACCAACTTCACCTCAGTAAAGCAGGCTAGGCGAAATAGTTACTTGTGTTTTGCTGTTAAACTAAATAAAATCTACATCATCGATGGTGTAAAAGGTCCCTTATGAAACTGAAAATAGTCACATCGATCTTTCACCGGAAGATTTCAGTGTCTGAACAACACTTATGTGCATATAACCCATGTATAACAACATCTTTGCGTGAAGCTAAAATAGTTTTAAAACAGAACATTACCTTTCTAAAAGAAATCCTTTAGCCATGGTGTTGTTCTTCCTCCAGCATGCAAAGGTAACTCTAATATTTTTCAGGTTTTTAAAAAGTTTTGATTCAGCATGTTTTTACCGCTCGCGCTCTCTCTCATGAACGTGCAGCACGTCTATGCACAAACGGCGGATCTACGGCTGTGCACTTGTTCAAATCTGCATTTGCTGACAGACTGTTTGAAGTACTTATTGGAATTATGAGAGATGTGGACCCGACACTATTTAATTGGATGAACATTTTTTAGTTTGTGAAGAGACTTTTAGCTAGCACAACAAAAATATTTTCTAAAGAAAATCTCTTACTGCACATTTATTCAAATACTCTGTTTTCCATCAAGGCAACTCGGGGTGCTCAAATATAATTGGCTAAATTGGCATTGGGCAGGTTAAAAGAACCAAAACAAAGACAGACGTTCCAGCATGTAACGCACATTTTCAAAGCAGAATATCTGACTTCAGCATTGTTTTCCCAGATAAACAGCTATGTCCACTTAACATGTTTGTAAAATATCTGCAAACATATTATGGTATTTTTATGCTTTAGAAGAGTCAAAATCTATTATCCTCACTATTATCCTCAGCACATAAGGTCTCAAAAGAAGCAGATGTTGCAGCTTATAATCTGAACACGCACAGTCTTGTTTTCTCATTCTTTCAATCATTCTCCTGAGTGTATGACGTTAAACATTTACCTCCAAAGTAAAAGGAAGCAAATCATCAGGACGGTGTGAGTAATGTTATTAAGTCACTTTTCATTAATAGTTGGTTATGTATTATTAGATATCAGGTGTGTGTGTGTGTGTGGAGGGTGAGATGACATACCCGTGAGCGTCTGACCACCGGTTGGCATAAACAAACACATTACATAAAAGTTTGACAGCTGCACTGATGTGACTCACACACATACATGCACACACAGACACACACACAGGGCGCTCTGGATATCCTGAGTTCTGACGCGGGATCAGTTTGATAAGCGCAGGGTTTGTTGCTTTGCTTTGGCTCTTACAGGGATGTGTGTAATAGGTCAAACTGACATCACACCACTGCAGGATTCAGACCTCATGTTTTTGCTGATAGTCAGTATGAGGGGCGTTTATGCCTGTGGTCTGCTATGTGTGTGTATGTGTGTGTGTGCTTCTCTGTTCAATAAGACCACTCAGGAAAACGTGCTGCTACACGTGAAGCCAAAGTGGGTGTATCTTTATTGTTTTCTATGGAAGGAAGAGAAGAGCAGATTCTGTCTGTGTGTATGTATACCTTGTTTTCCTTACTTTGTGGGGACCAAATGTCCCCACAAGTATAGCAATACAAGTACATTTTAGACTTGTATGGTCTCCCATGAGGAAAACAGCTCATAAATCACACAGAATGAAGATTTTGAGAATATAAAAATGTAGATTGTGTCCTGTGAGGATTGGGTTTAAGGGTAGGGTTGGTGTACAGACATTGAATATACAGTTTTAACCATCATTTTGTCTATGGTAAGTCCCTATCCTAGATATTTACATTAGATGTCGCCTACACTGTTGTTGTCTATTGCAGTGGTTTTCAAAGTGGGGGTCGGGACCCCCTGAGGGGTCGCAGGACAGTGAATGGGGGGTGCCTAGTGATTTCCAAAAATCGATTTATTTTTTATTAAACCATAAGAATTACCATATTTTATCCATAACATACTGAAGAGAAAAAAAATTGTTGTTTATAGTTACTATATACTATATAGTTACTATAGTAGCTTATAGTTACTAGTTCTATTGGATTGCGACCTCTGGGGTAATTACATTATATTAAAGACACAACAATAGTGTCAGATGCAGCAGATTGATTTTATAACACCAGGGTAAACTTTCTGGCAAATTTACAGCACTGACATACATTTAAAAAAATTAAACGAAGAAAAGACTTGGGTCTATTGGTGTGTGTGCACCATTGCATGCAAGGTTTCTGTATTTATAACCACCTCAAAGGATATTTGAGGTCACGAGTCACTGGCATTGTGATTTTGGGGGTCGCAGGCTGAAAAGTTTGGGAACCCCTGGTCTATTGGAAGGAATGTGTCAATAGAGCCGCCATTTTAGTACAGGGTAGCGCTCCTTGAAATTAATGTGGGACAAAGGTGCAGTGAAGCACTGGGCATCCAGAGTCAGAGATATATCCACATGTATACATATATCTGGGATCGGGAGTTTTCCCGGTGGTCAGTATGCAAATACTTTTTTAATTTACGACTTTAATTCACTTTTCTACATCGATGGATAAGTGATCGCACGGGCATTGCCGAAAAAGAACATGTTTTTGTGTGCATGGAAATGTATTATCCTCCCTACCTGTTTAATTTGATCTAATCCGTGTCCAGAAACACACCCCCTCTCCCACTTTCACTTCTTATTCTAACGGAGGAAGCGATTTGTTTGTGAATGAATCCCCATTATGAACGACTTGTTCACTTAGCCGACAATAATTGGCAGAATAATTTCTGGCACCGCAGCGTCTTGTTGTTATATTTAATTTACATTCATTCATTCATTTTCTTTTTTCTGTCTTAATCCCTTTAATAATCTGGGGTCGCCATAGTGTAAAAACTTATCCAGCATATGTTTTACGCAGGGGATGCCCTACCAGCTGCAACCCATCACTGGGAAACATCCATACACTCATTCACACTCATACACTACGGACAATTTTGGCCTACCCAGTTCACCTGTACCACATGTCTTTGGACTTGTGGGGGAAACCGGAGCACCCAGAGGAAACCCACACAAACACGGGGAGAACGTGCAAACTCCACACAGAAGCGTCAACTGACCCAGCCAAGGCTTGAACTAGCGACCTTCTTGCTGTGAGGCGATTGTGCTACCCACTGCACCACCGCGCAGCCAATATTATTATTATTATTATTATTAGTAGTATTACTATTTAGTTTTTTTTAATCAAGGTTGAAATTTACATGGAATTCCTTATGTGTTGTGCTTTTTCACATCAATCAGCATGTCTTTGTCCATCTAACCTGTCCTGTCCGCACAAATATATCTATTCCCGTAGCGAAATCTAAATCTTTTCTCCACTCAGCCCTGCTCTCCTCCTTTCCTGTCCTCCCAAACTTCCTTCCTTCCTTCCCCCGCTCTTTTTCATCCTGATGCCTGTCCTTTGGCTTTACAGCCATCGCTCCATCTGAACGCAGAGAAAGAGAAAGCTTGATTTCCATAATGGAGGCAATAAGAGTAATGCGTGTGCTTCATCTGAGAGGACGAACGGACGAAGCTGAAGGTCATGTTGAGGATTTGGTTCTGTGTGATTCAGGCTCCGCCCCCAGCACTGTGACTCACATTACATTATGACTTCTGCTTTGACACTTCACACTTTTTGTCTTGTTTTTAAGGGTATTTTCACACTAGAGCATTTACTGTGGATGTGAGAACATACAGCTGAAGTCAAAATTATTAATAATTATTAATAATAATAATTCTGACTTCAACAGTATTAAGTCAAGAGTTTAGTTTGTGTACACTGTTTTTTATTTGGTGAACACTTTGCTTAACCAATTGTAACATGCCATCTTGAATTATTTGTGTGATCTCATCAAGAAGGTGGAGCTATGATGTGTGTAAACAAACAATGGCTTCTGTAGCAGCAGAAGTGTGACATTTGTGGAGCACTTTTATTTATTATTTGAATCTGTACACAACTATTCAGAGGTTTAGGGTTTATTAATAGCATTTCATTTTTTATGATTTTACACGTTTCTTAGGCCTCAATTGTATTTATTTTACTATAAAGGAACAGTGTATGATAATCAATATTACTCAAGAATGTACATGTACACATGTTAGCACAAGGGGTAGTTTTCATTGGTAGTTCCTTTGCCAAATGTTATAAAAAGGCCTAAAAACACATTTACAACCCCAAATGATGGACATGCTGAGTAAAAAACACACTTTAAAAATAAGTAAATAAATTAAATAAATGTTCACATTGTTGATTATGAAGTTTTAAGAAATGTTTTAGCTTGTTTATTTTGCTGAATTTATTTAATAAAAAATACAGCAATATTGTGTCACGTTTAAATTCTCATGGTTTAAAATGACTATTTTAAGTTTGAATAGGAATCTATTAGTTTTTTTCTGCTCATGAAATTATTAATAATATTAATATGATCAATATTTTCCTCATTATTGCTATTGATGTATTATTATTATTATTATTATTATTATTATTATTATTATTATTATT
>CAIGQZ010032409.1:7896979-7915864 GCA_903798205.1 Danio tinwini
TGTGTGTGTGTGTGTGTGTGTGTGTGTGTGTGTGTGTGTGTGTGTGTAATGCAGCTCTCAGCTCTGCTCTGTTTGCTGTTTGGGTTGCTGTGTGTTTGATGGCTGCGTCACAGGCCCAGAAAAAGCAGCAGCTCACAGCCTCACTCATATCTGGGGCAGAGACATGTAGCCGTGGCATTAAAGGAGATTTGCAGACCCAGAGGAAAAAATACACCGCTCTGAGGTTGCTCTCTTTCCAGCCTTGCGGAGGTCTCAGTCATATGGCATTTAAAGAGTTGCTTTTGTTTCTCTTTGAATTCTTTAGGAGACTTGCAGTATAGTTAATATGCACTAAGAGTTGCAAAGCTGTCATGTTGATGCATAGCTCAGAGTGCAGCTTAAAGAATTTGATAAAGTGGTGGAGTTTATTTTAACATTTAATGTCTATTTTGAAGTCTGAGCACAGTTTGAGATCTCAAACATGCACTCAAAAATGACGCAATGATTTAAAATGAACTGAAACAACACAATTCTTGAGCTTAATTGCTTTGTTCAATCAACTTACATTTGTAAAAACTAATAATCTAACTTAATTTCTTCATGTTGTCCCAAAACAAATCGATTGTGTGGAACCCAGCATTTTTTACTGTGTACAGGAGACAACGTCACTATACGTAAATCTATACAGTAAAAAAAATGCTGGGTTTCACACAATTCCTTCATGTTGTCCCAACGCAAACTAATGCAACATAAGCTCCTTGAAGACCTTTCCGGAAAATTACTGGGAATTTTCTGGAAATGGATCATGTGTGAACTAAGGTTATTTTAGTTACGAAAACGAACAAAAAAAACTAGACTAGACTTTTCTGACAGGGTATTCGAGTGTCATCGAGTGTCAGAATGATGTGGGACTGCTGTAGTTATAATAGTTATTATTAGGGATTATAGATAGCAAAATTTTGCGTTTTTTTTTTTTTTTTTATAAAAGCATAACGGTAAAACACAAATTAAATAAGTTGTTTGAATAAGCAGCAAAAATGCTTTTTTTGAGTGTAAGAAGAGATCTTAATTTGCTTTCTTTTTAATCGCATTGTTTTCTGGAAGAAACAGTTGAATAGAGTATTTCCCAGAAGCTGCTGTTATGTAACGCAGGAGTCTTAATAGAATTAGCAAGTATGCTTATGTTAGGGGTTTGTTTTGTCTTAGATTGTTAAAGACACTCAGACAATTGTTTACATGCACACTGGTGACCCAAAGATAAAAGTAGATAACTTTAAGTAAATCATTAAAGGGACAGTTTACAAATGTTAAATAATGAAGATATTTTGAAGAATGTTAGAAAGCAGCAGCCACTGATTTACATTCACTGCAAAAAAAAAACATTTCTTACAGAGTTTTTTTCCTGTTTCTAGTCCAAATATCTAACAATTCTTTAATCAAGAAGCGTTTTATGGACAAGAAGAAAATGTCTTGTTTTCAGAAGCAAAATGTCTTTAAAAATAGTTTATTTTCTTAACACATTAGCAGATTATTTTGGTTGTTTTAAGGAAAAAAATTCACTTAATTTTTTATTTCTGAAAACAAGACACTTTTTACTTGTTCTGAAAATGTTTCTTGATTTAAGAGTTTTTAGATATTTAGACTAGAAACAAGACAAAAAACTCTAAGTAAAGGGTTTGTTTTTATTTGTTTGTTTTTCGCAGTGTGATATATTTTGTTCCTGCTATGGAAGTTAATGGTTTACAGCATTCTTCAGAATATCTTGTTTTGTGTTTCATTATTTTGCCAATACATTCTTAGTGGCATAGATAGAGGAGAATTTTATTGCTCTTTTATGACTTTTATGGAGTGCTTAATTAATTATTAACTTCATTAAAGTTAATTCATAAATGTTTTTCTCTTAGGGGATATAATTAAAGACACAATAAGACATGTTTGACGGAACATAATTCCTTGAAAGTTTTTAATATCTTGATTTTTCTTTTAAATGTATATACATTTATAAACCTATACTTTGTATTATATAATCTTTGCATCAAATTATATATAAAAAATAATGATAAAATAACCGCAGTGTTTCTAATGCAGTGTCTATGAGGGTGGTACAGTACTTTTTATTATTATTTTTTTATGGCTGTTGCTATCAGTCTCATACAATTACCCTCCCCCCTTTTTTAAGTTGTGAAAATAATATTTTGGGTTTTTTCTTTTTATTTGAGTTAAAAAAAATGTTTTCAAGGTATCTGCGAGCTCTTAAAAAGTCTTAATGTCTTAAATTTCAAAAACCAAATTTTATGCCTTAAGTCTTAAATCCACAAAATATTGTGTTGTAGGTCTTTTAAATCATTTTAAACAGGTCTTAATTTTCCTATATGTCCATGTAAAGCTACCCAATTGGGTCAACACCCATCCAATCACTACCAATCTATTTCAATAAAAGTTTCAATAAAAACTCTATTTACTTATTAATATGGTTTAATTATCTTGCTTACATTAACATTTGTTTTTAATGTTTTTTTTAAAGGTTTTAACTTGGCCACTAAACATCTTTAGCATTTAGCCGTGTGTAAGTCTAAATTTCATTCATTATGGCCCTCAAATGGCCTTAAAAAGGTCTTAAATTTGACTTGATAAAGCTTGTATAAACCCTGTTTTGTACTTTCCCATTCACTTCTTTCTAAGCTTACCCAAGAGATACTCAGAAATGTGTATTTTTCTGAGGAGACAAATCTGAGAAAATGGGAGATTATGGATGTGTGTTCTCACATCATATACTATAGGCTTGGTTAGATCAAAACAAACTCTCATGTTTATTTGAATACATATGAACACTGCAGCACTAAAAAAAATGATTGATTGGATTTACTAAATTGTTTTAAAATAGAGATGCTCATTTCAATTTATTTTACCAACCGACAACCGCAGCTCGTTAACCGAATATTAACCGTTAACCAGTAACAGATAAATATAAAAATATTTGTTACAAAAAAATAATAATTGAGATTTCTATTTTGTGACATATTAAATATTTTTAAATACTGATTTATTTGAACACGTGAACAGCAGCATACAGAACATAACAGAACATCTTCACGCATGCACCTGCAGTGTTACAGCATAGAAAAAAAGAATAAACTAAATTATAATAATAAAATAAACAGGCCTGCCCTAGATATTTTTCACCTAAATGACTATTTTAGATTACAAAATGAAAACACTGACTGAATCCTTTATAAGAACTGGCATTTGCTGATTTTTCCAATCATGTTTTTTTCGTCCGTCATATAAAAATATCAGGCTATTAAATCGATCGCTCCTCTGAAAATATGCATTTGATTAATGCTTTGTTGTTATTATGTCACAAAAAAACCCTTTTAACATTATAATAGAAGTCATTAGTTTAAATATTATGTCATAATGACTTATTTCTTCCGTCTCATTTGCAATCAGCATCAGCGCTGCTTTGTCAACTCGTCTGTCAAACTGTGACTAGAAATATTTTCCTTTCATTTTGCTTCTTTGACAATCTGTAGGCACTTGTGGTTGCACGTGTTACCATCCCGCAAGTTAACAAATATTTGTTGCACATCAGGGGCCGATCACAGCGAACGCGATTCCGTTCCAAATATGCAAGGCGCACCGCACCACACTGAAAAAAGAAGCGCGGTGCTCTTTTTTTATGTCACTATAGGAAACGACTGAATCAGCTGGTTTATTGTGCGCGAGTGTTGCTGTCCATGTTGTTATAATTGTAATATACAGAATAACATTGTGATATCCATGATTTGTAAAGTAATATGCCTACAGCTCTGGCTAACTTGAAACTGCGGCCACAAGTTTCTCCTCCATCATTAAAAAAATATCCGTCATCCTGATAACACAAATACTGCAGGCACCTCAACAGAAACCCTGCTCTGCTTTCATTTGATTGAAGAATGAAAAAGACGCGACTGACGTAACGCACTATTCCGCTCAGGATTGAGTTTTATTTCAACTGCGAACACACAGCGCGCATAAGCAGCGCACAAAACAGTTAATAAAACATTAAAAAATGCCCTTCTCAACGCAAAAAGCGCGTTCAAGATCGGCCCCTTATGCAGCCAAACTTTAAAAATATATAAAATAATATACTTTTTTTTTTTCTTTTAACTGAGATCATTAATTGGTTACAAATGCACTCTTTCGGTTAACGGTTAATCAGTTATTTTGAGCATCCTTATTTAAAGGTATAGTTGCTAACAATTTATGTGCTGAATTTAAACAAATTAAATGTAGTAATGTAAAGTTACTTTTATGTTTAAATTCAGCCTGTATAAATTGTTTGCCACCACTAACCTTAAAACAACTGACAAAAACAAATTTTTTTTTGCATATTTACATTGGGTCTTAAAAATGACAGGGAGGATGAGGGCTAGGCATGGGCCGATATAAGATTCTGACAGTATGATAAACTTGGATAAAAATATCACGGTTTCACGGTATTGTGATTACTGCTCTAATATATGCAATTTTAAGATGTCTGGGTAAAAAAACTCTTTTTCCCCCTTTGAACACAAAATATTATATTTTGAGAAACATTTATAATTATTTAGAGCAGTAAACATGTCAGTCTAAATAATTAAAATGAATCTTTGACTTCTGCTGTCTTCATTTGTTTCAAAAACACAAATTTCTTTACAATTTAAAACAGCATTTTTGGATATCTTTTCTGCTGGAGATACTGTTGTCCTAAAAAACAAAAAATATTAAAATAAAACATTAAATAACAAAAAAATCCTACACATACCTTAGGAGCAAAATATCAGAAAATGTTGCCGGTTTTACAACCTTGACTTTTCCAAACCGCGGTATATCTTAAAAAAAACGGTTATCGTCCCATGCCTAATGAGGGCTACATGTATCATATTCTCCTGAACTACAAGTATGAACACACTTTTTTTATCACACTGTAATCTAGCAGAAACTGTGATCATGACTATCACAGATGCTTCTTTAGAGTATTTTTCATCCAGTAAAGAAAATCTAACTTAATTCTTTCCCAGACTGTGTTTTACTGCATTGAATTAGATCAGTGCTGGAGTGAAAGGAGCAGCTTGTTTCATTATGCACATCACATTTTAAGAGTCTATTTTGGTGCAAATCAATGCCTTTCACTAGCCTGTTGCTCTGTGCTGTGTTTTTATGTTTACCTCCTTGAAAATTGGTTAGAAAATTAGAATGTATAAACTACTATTGTCCATGGATTCTTACTGCTGAGAACCATAAAGTTTGTTATATTAAGATTATCGGTGATTGTTTGCGTCTATGTTTCAGTCTTAATGCAGATACTAGTGCTGCCAAACAATTGATCAGGACTATCCATAATAACCAAATCCAGAAATATAATAGTGAACATGTTTCTAGTACTAATGCTGTTTCACTTATTGTTGAACTTCTTAAATCACTAACAGAGTTGACATTTTTCCCGCCAATTTGTGCTTCAGTTTAAGATGCTAACCTCATAACATATTCCACATGGCATCACATTGTAGTTTTTAAAAAGTGAACAAGAAATTCATTGAAACATCACAAAAACAATGTTGACATACTGTAATTAATCTACCATTGGTTTATTCTAAACATTTTAAACGCAGATAAATGAGAGAAGAGTAATGATGTGCCTCAATGTCTTCCAGTCTCTTGCCAGAGAAAGTCACATGCTTTTTCTATCAGCGCTTTACAAATGTCTTTATAACTGACCAAAACATAGAGACAGACACAAAATGTATTTTTTATAACCTATGCAAATGTTTATTTAACACCGTAAACAAACCAAAATATTAAAATTGAAAATTAGACTTTTTTTTATTATGAATTACTTCATTATACAGCATTTTAGCCAACTTGGACCAAACACTCTTTTTTATTTTTTTAATTTTGTGTGATTCATAAGTGGCTATTGAACGTTTTGATTAATAAAACATAACACAAATGTTTATGTTCAATTGTCTTCTTCAGTTATATTTAGTGCCAATCTGTGAAGTTAGTGTGTTGTAAAAAAATTGCTTTATTTCATGATCTTCATTCAAAATTGAGTAGACTAATGCACCAACACTTGTCTCAAATATGTAGCTACATGTATCAATGTGGATTTGACATACATTGTGTGTTGCTAAAATGCATATTAATAAAGTTACAGGCCAAACTAACAGCATAAGATTTTAGTTTTTTGTAGATTTCTAATTATACACATTTATGCATCCTGACAAAAAATTGGCAAACTATTTTTTTGTGGAGAACTTTTAACATGAAAGTTTTAACATGTTGTCTCTCCAGAAATTCATTAAAGTAGTGCGCAGATGTGGTAATAGAAATCCACTTTTTCTAGGTTTACCTTATAGCCTAATAATTGGTGATGAATGTATGATTCAGAAGGAGGCACAACATTGGTAGAGTTGGAAGTTTTGAAACTTAATGTTTTCAAGACAGTATGCCCCTAGATACACACACAAACTTTATTAAAACAGCCAAAATAATGAGCTGAAAAAAGTTATACTGCACCACCAATGTTTAGCGTGCTGGATTCAGTCTCCCCCCAGCTGTAATTATTGCAGAGTGAAGCAGCTTTCACACCTGGCACAGAAAGTGCTGCGCTACGAAACCCATTAGATTTATTGAGTCATGCAATGCGTGGTTTGTTGCTTTTGACAATAGTGCAAAAGTAGCAAAGTGTGTGCTGTAGGGCACCTCGATATCATATCAAATCAAATCCATGATAAAATTTATGTTAATAACGATGATAAACTCTGGATATTTTTACTCTATATTGATCTAAGAGCCAGTCACACAGCAGAAATGTGCAACAACATGAATCTGTAATTGACTAAAACATAGATTCCAACACAAAATATATTTTTTATAACTGAATTTACAAATAAGACATGAAATAGATGTTTCATGGAAATGTTTATTTAACTCATCAGAGTAAACAAACAAAATAATAATGAAAATTAGACTTTATTATTTAAAATGATTTCATCATGATTGAAAATGAATGTTTAATTCAGGAGGTGGAGACAGTCAAAAATAGGTATAGTGTGATGGATTTTTAGTTGTTTAACTTACTGTTTTTCAAGACAATATGCCCTTAAATACACACACAAACATTATTAAAACGGCCAAAAATATAAGCCAAATAAAGTTATACTGCACCAACAATGTTTATCGTGCTGGATTCAGTCTCCCCCCAGCTGTAATTATTGCATAGAGTGAAGCAGCTTTCACACCTGGCACAGAAAGTGCTGCGCTACGAAACCCATTAGTTTTATTGAGTCATGCAATGCGTGGTTTGTTGCTGCTTCGACCAAAATGCAAAAGCAGCGAAGTGTGCGTACTAGGGCACATCCATATCATATTAAATCCATGTAAAAAATTATTGTTATTATTTTTTTTTTATTATGATTTTTAAAATGTTTTTTTTTATAATTGTGCTGAATTAAACTGATATGTGAGGGCACGGTGGCTCAGCGGTTAGCACTGTCGCCTCACAGCAAGAAGGTTGCTGGTTCGAGCACTGCCTGGGCCAGTTGACATTTCTGTGTGGAGTTTGCATGTTCTCCCCGTGTTGGCATGGGCTTCCTCCGGGTGCTCCGGTTTCCCACACAGTCCAAAGACATGCGCTATAGTGGCCGTAGTGTATGAGTGTGAATGTGAAAGTGCATGGGTGTTTTCCAATACTGGATTGCAACTGGAAGGGCATCCGCTGCGTAAAACATACCACAATAATTGGCAGTTCATTCTGCTGTGATATCCACTAATAAATAAGGGACTAAGCTGAAGGGAAATGAATTAACGAGCTGATATGATTAGAGATGTGCACAATTTGTGGCTAATGAAAATTGTGGCTGGAAATATGAGCCGAAAATAGATTTTGCAATGGAATTTCTACGTCACCCAGTGTTGTTTAGTGCACATTTTACTTTCCTACCATGAGTATTAAGCGTGAGTTGCATTCAAAAGTTGTATATAGCGGAGTATTCTGCTCTGTGGATTACTCATAGTCACATGATAACATATCATCACCAGTGTAAAACCAGCTCTAGTGCACACCATGGTCAAAATTAAAAATAGCCCAATATTCCGCTTCTTTAGTTATTCTGTTCATGAACCAATTATTGTACAGTTGAAGTCACAATTATTAGCCCTCCTGTGAATTTAGTGAAATATTATGGTATTATGCAAATAATGTTTCATAGAGCAATGAAATTTTCACAGTATTTCCTATAATATTTTTTCTTCTGGAGAAAGCCTTATGTTTTATTTCAGTAAGAATAAAATTAAGTTAAAAAAAAAAAAAAAAAGGTCAATATTATTAGCCCCCTTAAGCAATATATTTTTTTCGATAGTCTACAGAACAAACCACTGTTATACAATGACTTGCCTAATCACCATAACTCACCTAATTAACCTAGTTAAGCCTTTAAATGTCACTTTAAGCTCTATACTAGTATCATGAAAAATATCTAGTGAAATATGTACAAAGTGCAAATAAATCAGCTAAGATCAGTTGGAGATAAGAGAATGCAAAATTCTTGTGTCTGATGTCAAACCTGCGTTAAATCTGTATATTAATGAGAAATAGAATGGGATAAATGTATATTTATGTATTTTTAATTGCAAAGTTGTCTGCAACTTTCTTACATTTTTTTTTTTTTTAAATGTTAAATTACAAAAAAAAAAAGTGAAAAACTAGGGGGTCTGATATATGTGATATCTGATATATATTAGTGGTGGGTCGTTATAGGCGTAAACATGCTGCGTTAATGCGAGATTCTTATCGGAGGATTTAAAAAAAAATATCGCTGTTAATCTATTCTCAAAGTTGGGTTGGAAGCTGGGTCTATTCTACGCAAGCTATGATGACTTTCACCTTGATATTTTAGCGAGGATGTAAACCTGGCCGAATTGCACTGTAGGTGGCGAGAACGAGTCTTCGAACCTGTGTGTATTTCAACTGTGAAATTACCACATCAAACGTGACATGCTAACATGGATGCAGTTCACTAGAGTGAATCTAATTAATGTTAGCTCCGCATCTAACTATCAGGCACCTGTAGAGTTTATGCGTTCCAGTAAAACATATACAAATAAATTGAACCGGGTGCTTTTTAAAATGAATAACGGTGAATGAAATTCTAACCGGTGAGCTGTCTGACAAAAAAAGTGCCCTTCTGAATCAAATCAGCAGGATGCCCTTCTGGACCTTCACTTACATTAAAGACATACTGACTATGCTCACATGGACTTCTGTAATCTAGTTATTTGCCTTAATAGACAATAATATAATTAAGGTGTTTAGGTGAAGTGCTTTCATGTAAGAGTTTCCTGTAATTTTAGGTGACTAACTGGAGTTCTGCAATTTCACATTCACTCATGAACATTTCATTCATGTCCCCGTGACAGACTGGGGTACTAGACGCAAATAAGGAGTAAAGACTGGTGAGAGTGTTATAATATTTAATAACGCAAGCCAAATGGAAAGAAAAAAACTTCTGCATTTCACGATGTTTGTGTGTATGCGTGTGTGTGGTCCTTTACTGACAGCCACGAGTGAGGATCTTGTCGGAAAATATGGCGAAACGTCCTACATGACTTTAATAGTTTGATTGCGGTGTTTACTTCAATAATGCCACTAATATCTGCATACTCCACGTCTTAATTCCATTTCTGTTTAGTTCAGTTATGACTTTAGTCAGATTAAGGTCATCAAAAATCGCTGTTTCAAGCTTATAGCCCACAGTTCAAAATTCATGTTTAACTGAATAAACAGTTAGTAAACACATCTTATTGAACATCATTTATTTTCATTACCAATTATCATAGTAGAACAGTTTCTCAAGCAGTCTGTGATGCATTTTGCAAACAGGAGATGAGCTCCTGGTCTAATGTGCCACCTAGCTTGAGAAACCCGTTCTCAAAGACTTACTTTTAGTCATTATTTGGGTAGTCACCTTAAATGGTTAAACAAATAAAAACAGAAAAGTTTGCGCTGTTATAATTCACTTACCTTTTAATACGTTTTGGTGTGATTATGACCCTCTATTAAAAAAACAATGACTGAATGTCGGGTGGTGGTGGTGGGGGTGGGGGTGGTTAATTAATTATGACTTCAACTGTACATCATGCTATGAGATTTCTGCCGTAACTCCCAGCCCCAATTATACACAAATCATTTTCAGTTTCATTCTGTTTGCCCAAGACCATCCAGAATTTCCTAATTTAGTTTTGGTCCACAACTTATCGTTTCGATGCATCCCTAATTACATCTCTCCCACATGCGTCATTCCTGGAGCTCTTCTTAAAAAAAATCTCGAGGAGTTGCAGATCTACTGAGTGCACTTTGACAAACTCTACTGGTAGGGGGAGGAGGTTCGAGAGGAAAGCAGGGGGTGGAAGATGTGAATGAAAGTAAGACTGAAGAAGAGAGAGAGACATGAAAAAGAGGAGGGGCTACAGCTGACAAGGAGAGCAATGGGGAGAAATAAAGAGGCTCTCAGTCACCTCCCCCTCTCTCCTGTGAAGCCCAGCTACATGACCCCAAAAAAGAGAGAGAGAGAGAGAGAGGGAATAAGAGAATAGTGAGGAGGACAGCAGCGGCAGTATAGATGCAGCTCTCCTCAGCATGTCATGGATCTGTGGACTGTTCTGGGACCAGCGTGTGGAATAGTTATGCAGGATTTGGTGTGATTTACGTGATTCCGGGATGCCCTCCGTGTCTCTCAGTCTGCCTGCCGCTCTGGCCGGCCGCGCTCGTACCTGGGTCTGCCTGTCCTGCATGTTCTGGGTGAGTTGTGGGTCAGTCTGTTTGACTGGGGCGGGTGGGAGTGGGATAATTTGATGAACTAGAGCACTGCTGGAGCAAAAATAAAGGGGGCTGCTTGGGTCTTTATGCAAGTCGCTGATTAAGTGTGTGTGTTTTGGTGCAAATTGATGCTTTTTTAGGAAGTTCAATAGCCTGTTGCTTTGTGCTGTTTTTTATGTACTGTATACATCTTGAATTGTTGAGTCAGAAATAATGTTTGGTGCTTTTTTAATTGCGTTCTATCTTACTTGTATCATTATTAAAAAAATTGGCAGTGATTATTTAAAGGGACAGTTCGGCCAAAAATTCTAAAGTCTAAGACGTGGATGAGATCTCTTTTTAAAGTCTGAATGGAATAAAGTGTCCTGTCTCCATATGAAATTGTGAATATGAACTCCTCAAATCCTCATATTTATTTTTATCTCCATACTTTGACTTATATTTATCCAGACTGTGTTGATCACTTCTATTTTTAAGATTCTATTTTGGTGCAAATGGATGCATTTCTTTTTTATTTATTTTTTCTTTGGAAGTTATTTTTACTCCTTGGAATTTGTGCTATATTTTTTGTGTCAGAGATCATGTCTAGTGCTTTTTTTACATGCATTCTATCTTGCTTTATACCATTATGTAAATATTGTCAGTGATTATTTAAAAGGACAGTTCAGCCAAAATATTACTGCATTTCTGCAATCATTTACTTACTCTTCACTTGTTCAAAACATATTTGAGTTTATTTCTTCTGTTTAGCATTTTAAAAGGATATATTGAAAAAATGCTGGTACTTGGCACCCATTGACTTCCATATAACAATTTTTTCTACACAAAAAATATATATATATATATTGTATTTACTATTTTTTTAAGGTAAGTTGTTGCAAACAATTTATTTGGGCTGAATTTAAACATACAAATTAAATGTAGTAATGTTCATCTTCATTTGTGTGTTTAAATTTAGCCCATATAAATTGTTTGCAACCACTTACCTTAAAAAAAAATGTAGTAAAACCAATGAGAAATGTTTTGAAAGTTAAATATATATCTACTCACTCTTTACTTATTTCAAAACCTATTAGATTTATTTTTGCTTCTGATAAAAAAACAAGAATATATTTTAAAGAATGCTGGTACCTGGCGCCCATTGACTTCCATAGTAGGGTTAGGCGATGTCCACCAATTTGGCATCACACAATGTTTAATGTGAAACGTCTCGATGGACGATGGTATCATCATCGTAGGCGGCGGTGAATTATTTATAAATAATTAATTAATTCATAACAAAACCATAACTAAATCATAAACAAATAAAGATAAGTTACACACAAATTACCACCTGTTAATCACTTTTCCTGCAGGACTCCGTATGAATAGGCAGAGTGATCTGTGTCGTTATAATAGAGTCAACAAACTTGGTTGGTAAAAAAGGTGCACAACCAACCAACAATATCTGAGGTTTTCAATAAAATGACTAAGTACAAGCAAGAAAAGCGAACAGTTGAAGCAGTGTACTGATGCTGTGACACGTTACCTGATAGATTCAACAGACCGAAGAGTTGTTAGATAGAGACAAAATATCACAATTAACAACTATAGTGAGACGTGATCCAGCGCTTCATCCTTGATAAACCTATCGACCCAACCCTATTTCATAGTACTGATTATCATGGAAGTCAATGGGTGCCAGCTACTAGCATTCTTCAAAATATCTTCTTTCATGTTTAAGAGAAGAAATAAACTTATAAAGGTAAAAAAAAAAAAAAACTTAAGAGAGAATAAACGATTAGATAATTGTTTTTATGGGAGAACTGTCCCGTTAAGTCTGAGACATGGATGAGATCTCTTTTTAAAGTCTGAATGGAATAATGTGTCCTGTCTCTATATGCAGTTGCCAATACAAACTCTCATCAACTCCTCATATTCATTTTTATCTCCATACTTTGACTTTTATTTTACTCTGACTGTTATTTACTAGATTGATTTAGATCACGTCTATTTTTAAGAGTCTATTTTGGTGCAAATGGATGCAGTTTTCTGGAAGTTTAATAGTCTGTTGCTCTGTGCTGGATTTTATGTACTGTATAGTCCTTGACATTGGTGCTAAAATTGTGTCTGGTGCTTTTTGTTTTACATTGATTTATTTGTTATTTTTATCATTATTTAAATGATTGTGAGAGAATATTTAAAGGAAAATTGCCTAATTGTTTATTGTCTGTTTTGGTGCAAATATATGCAGTTTTGGAAGTGCAAAAGCTTGTTGCCTTTTGCTGGATTTCTGTTTATCTTTGAAATTGGCACTAGAATTGTTGTATCAGATGTTATATTTGGTTATATTTGATATTATGTTTTTTCCATGGATCGAAAACTGCTGAAAATTCATTCATTTTCTTTTTGGTTTAGTCCCTTTATTAATCTGTGGTCGCCACAGCGGAATGAACCGCCAACTTATCCAGCATATGTTTTATGCAGCGGATGCCCTTCCAGCTGCAACCCATCTCTGGGAAACATCCATACACACTCAGTCACACACATACACTACGGACAATTTAGCCTCACCAATTCACCTGTACCGCATGTCTTGGACTGAGGGGGAAACCGGAGCACCCGGAGGAAACCCACGCAAACGCAGGGAGAACATGCAAACTCCACACAGAAACGCCAACTGACCCAGCCGAGCTCGAACCAGCGACCTTCTTGCTGTGAGGCGAGAGCACTACCCACTGCTGAAAAGGTATACCATTATTAATAAATAATTTAAAGCATAATTTAAGATTAGGTTAGATTATCAGTGATTATTTAAAGGGATAGTTCACCCAAAAATGACAATCCTGCATTAATTTATTAAAAATAATAACATAAATTAAGATACTTTGAAAAATGCTGATTGTTGGCACCCAATGACTTCCATATAACTTTTGTCCCTACTAGGAAAGTCAATGGGTACCAACAACCAACATTTTTTAAAATCTCCTTTTTTTGTGTCTTCAACAGATGATAGAAACTTTAAGTGTGAGTTTAAAACTAAACGAGGGACAATAAATGATGAGGTAATTTTCTTTTTTGGGTGAACTGTTGCTTTAAGTCTGAGACTTGGATAAAAGTCTCCATTTCTCTATATAAAAATATCAACATGAACTCATCCAATTCTCGTATTCATTTTTTAGCCAACAATTATTGCAATTCTGCAATCATTTACTCACTTTTTACTTGTGAGTTTCTTCCTTCTGTTAAACATTTGGAAAAAAATATGTATAGATAATTAGAAAAATGTTGGTACCCATTGACTTCCATATAGCTCTTTTTTTTACTAAAGAAGTCAAGCAACAAGCCATCTTCAAAATATATTTTGTGTTTGACAGATGATAGAAACTCATAAAACTCATCCAAATCTCATATTCATTTTTTCAGCCAAAAATTATTGCAATTCTGCAATCATATATTTACTTTTTACTTGTTCAAAACATTTGAGTTTCTTTCTTCTGTTGAACATTAAAAAAGATATTTAAAAAAATGTTGGTACCCATAAACGTTTATTTAGCTTTTTTTTACCTTGAAAGTCAAGCAACTAGCATTCTTCAAAATATCTTTTTTTGTGTTTGACAGATGATATAAACTCATAAAGGTTTTAAACCACATCAGGGACAACAGATGTTGAGGTAATTTTAATTTTTAGGTGAACTGTTCCTTTAAGGCTGAGACTTGGATAAGTCTCAATTTCTCCATATAAAAATATCAATACAAGCTCTCATCCGATTCTCATACTAATTTTTTCTGCCAAAAATTATCGTAATTCTGCAATCATTTACTCACTTTTTACTTGTTCAAAACCTATCTGAGTTTCTCACTTCTGTCGAACATAAAAAAAGAAAACTGCTGGTATCTGGCACCCATTGACTTCCATATAACTTTTTTCTACTATGGAAGTCAAGCAACCAGCATTCTTCAAAATATCTTCTTTTGTGTTTGACAGATGATAGAAACCCATAAAGCTTTAAAATTACATGACTGGCAAGAAATGATAAGGCAATTTACTTTTTTGGGTGAACTGTCGTGTTAAGTCTGAGACTTGGATAAAAGTCTTAATATCTCCATATCAAAATATCATTATGAACTCTCATCCAAATCTCATATTCATTTTTATCTCCATACTTTGACTGTATTCTTGCTCAGACTGTGTTTTAATAGATTCATTTAGATCACTTCGATTTTTAAGAGTCTTAAGTGTCCATTTTGGTCCAAATGGATGCAGTTTTGGATGCTTTACTTTTATGTTCACTCCTTGAAATTGGTGCTAAAATTACTGTGCTGTGTGTCTAAAATGTATGCTCCTTTTTCCCATGGTTTCTTACTTATATACTCTTCAAGTCCCCTTAATGTCAGCATTATTTAAAGATTATTAATTATTTTAGTCTGAGATTTTAACATCCCCTTTTAGGGTTTATATGAATATAAAGTGCTGTTTCCAAATGAAAATACAAGCTCGTGTAGGTCTCATTCAGTTCTTATACTGTACACGTTTGATCTCCATACTTCCAATCTATTCCAGACTGTTTCACTGGATTGAATTAGATCAGTGCTAAAGTGAAGCAGCTTGTTTCATTATTAAGTGTCTATTTTGGTGCAAATCGATGCATTTTCTGGACTTTCACCAGCCTGTTGCTCTGTGCTGTTTTTATGTTCACTCTTTAAACTAAACTGGTGGCAGTATGGTTGTTTCAGAATGTCCAAGCTGCTCTTTTCCATGCATTCTTTCTGCTGAACTTCAAAAGTGACCTTAACTTTCATTATTTTAAGATCCTCAGCGATTATCTGAGTCTAAGACGTGGATGAGATCTCAGATTTAGAGATTAAAGGGTAAATTGTTTCTCCAGAGGAAAATGTCCGCAAATATTAACGTCTGAAATTTCTGTATAATCTCTTTTTTTTGTCTGTATTTTACTTCAGTAGATCAGTTGAGATTCATTGCGTATATCCAAATACTATAGAATACACAAGACGTGTCACTCGTGTAGTTTTGAATAGGGAAAAGTGTAACGGTCAATATGGCGAATAAAGCCCCGCCTTCTAGTACATTAGCTAATCATCAGTGGCTATAGACTGGTGATTCTCCGGGGAAGGGTCTCGAACCAGACGTGTGTTTCTGCTGATTTTATGTGATTGAAACATTTAGAAATTAAACTAAAGACACATTTGTTTAATATTATTGGTGATTCCTAATGTGAAGCTTGGCAAGCAGTTTTGGAGAATTTGGTGTTTCCCCATTCTATAGTTGCAGAATGCCTGAGCGTACTGCTCGAGAGGTGGTTCAAAGATGATCGGCAAGTGAAATTACTTGCCTTAAAGGGACTTTGGTATATCATATTTGAAGTGTAATTAGATTGTGTTTATGGTGCAAATTGGTGCATTTTTTGATGTTTTCTTTAGCTAGTTGCTCTATGCTGTGTTTTTATGTTCACTACTTAAATTTAATACATTTTGTGCCTCAATTGTTATGTCAGAATCGTCGAACTGCTCTTTTTCTATGCAGCGGCAAGCTGTTAATGATTATTAACTCCAAAAGTGATAGAGATTAAAGAGTAAATCGTTTCTCCAGTGGAAAATATCCGCAAATATTTTTTCAGTATCTACTTTTTTTTTGTCTGTACTTTTACTTTACTTCAATAGATTAGTGCTTGGAGATTGATTCATAGCATATATCATATTTGAAGTGTATTAGATATTATAATACACTAGTACATTAGTATCTATTTTTGGTGCAAATGGATGGAATTTTTGGATGTTTTCTTTAGCCAGTTGCTCTATGCTGTGTTTTTATGTTCACTCCTTAACTTTAATATGATGTTTTGTGCCAGAATTGTTATGTCAGAATCTTTGAACTACTCTTTTCTTTGCAACGGCAAGCCACAACAGATTATTAACCACAAAAAGTGAATGTAAACATGACTATTTCAGTCTGAAAGTCATCAATGAGATGAGTGAGGTTGAAAGGAGTAAGTGTCAAGTTTCTTATGTTCAGAGGAAAAAGTAATCAACCATTTCTCTGACTAACCCAAGCTGTGGGAATAAGTCAGGATGAAATGTCATTAT
The DNA here is from genome assembly GCA_903798205.1 of Danio tinwini. NCBI lineage: Eukaryota > Metazoa > Chordata > Actinopteri > Cypriniformes > Danionidae > Danio > Danio tinwini. Next base: position 7,913,883 of record CAIGQZ010032409.1, read on the forward strand.
GAAACATGGGTTGGGACATTGCTGAGATTTTTGTGTAATTTATTTGAATCTTTTTTTTTTTTTTACATTTTAAGTTAAAGTTATTTAAGTCAAAAATATCATATCATGATTTTTTTCCCCCAGAAAAAATCGATTTGATCATGATTCGTTCAAATGATTTGTTCTTTTATTAACATCAAATGGATAATAATACATCAATACATATTACGGACATCATCAGAGTGAGCAAATATTGACATAATTTTCATTTTAACTGACTTATTTCTCCTCAAACTTCATTTTATATCTATACTCTACTTTTGCTTAGTTAAACTATTGTCTTATAGTGTCTGTTTTCATGTTTACTAGAAAACTGTAAATAAAGCTGATACTTGAGTGCAACTTCAAATGCAAATCAAGCCCAAATTTTTTGAAAAGCGAAAAACTGCTAATCAGTGTATAGTTTTATTAACATCGAATGGATAATAATAAATTAATACAGATTATGGATATCATCAAAATGAGCAAATGTTGACATAATACACATTTTGGGTTGAATTATCCTTTAATGATAAGCGGCAGCATGTTGAGTATTAGTCTGCTGGTCTTTAGGACATGCACATCACATATATACATTGTTCTATTAACTTTATGCCTGTGGGCCAAAGTTGGCCCATGGTAACCTTTGGATTGGCCCACCATCCCATCTGAAAGAGAGGGAGAACGATGGGGAGGTAGTTGGGGTGAATGCCTTTGACAGAATTTACGTAACCTTTAGTTACATTGTTTTATTGAGAAGCTGCAAAAAAAGCTAAAATGAAATGTTTGAAAAAAAATCTGACTTTTGTAAATTACTAAATGTTAATGCTGTCACTTGATAGAGTATAATGCACAAGACATCGGCGAACAAATCAAGGCAATGGCAGGAGCAGTTCAACTATTGTATTCAGCACTAAACTCCATTGTGTTATAAATGAGATTTTTATGTTTTTACTAAAAATGATACTGCATCATCAATTCATATGTTTTAAAGCAAAGTTTTCTTGTCCTTTTTAAATATTAGCAAATAAATTAGGAAATACGCACAGCAAATTTAACAAATTTAGCTTTGGCCCACAGCCCTCAATCAAGATTTTTGGCCCTTTATAAGAAAAAGTTTGGGCGACCCTGGTTTAGACACAGTAACCAAATGTGTTTATATGTAAATGTTGCATGGCTTTGACAATGTTGGTGTGATCAGACTTTAAAGATCGCCTAATCTTGTAATTTGGTGTTATATTTGACAGGCTTTGTACTGGCGTGCGCATAACACTTTCCTTAGGTGTGTGTGTTCAACTACAACAAAAAGCTGCATTTGCTGTTGATGTTTAATCTGCAAGGCTTTAAATCAAATGAAACTAACATACTTTTGCCAATATGAATAAGTGTCGTAACTGTAACTCTATGATTGAGTTTATATTACATGTGAATTCAGGTGGTGTTGTAAAATAGCTGATATTGAAACAGAGGTGCCAGTACTACATTGACTTATAATAGTAAATTGACACATTGACACAATAGTAAAATATTCCTTCAAAAACAAATTGTGGAGACATTTTAATTGTCCATCTTTAATAACCATCATCAGTAATCATAACCCCTAGTTTAAGTATAGTTATATAGTAGTATATAGTATACATCATACTGAGATTGCAATATATATTTTTTTCTGTGATATATTGTTATATTAATGTAATTAAAAAAAATATTTACATTATAAGGAACAAATTCATAATTTTACATAGTAATCATTTTGTATAGTGTGTTTTTTTTATAAAGTATAATAGTTATTAGGGATGTCCCGATCAGGTTTTTTTGCCCTCAAGTCAGAGTCATTTGATTTTGAGTATCTACCGAAACCCGATCCGATAATTCTATAATTCTTAAAAAAAATAATAAAGAAAAGCGAAACAGATCCAGGATGTTCCTTGTTGTTGTCATTAATTTTACTGAAAATAATGAGA
>CAIGQZ010032409.1:7920139-7932740 GCA_903798205.1 Danio tinwini
TGTTTTGTTTTGTTTTGTTTTGTTTTGTTTTGTTTTGTTTTGTTTTGATTAACATCTGATAAATTTGCATTCCACTCCATCATCTCAGTTAGATCACCTTTGATTTTCTCAGACTGATGACTGAGTCTGTGGTGTCTGAAGTCCCTCAGTGTATGATTACTCTCACACTTTTATCATTGTTGGCTTTTGAATTTCTCTTTAATGCTGGACGAGCTCTTCGTGGATGTACAGTATGAAAGTTGCCTTTGCGAGATCCTGTCATTTTGGCCAATTCTAAATTACAACATCTGGTTTTCCTTCTTAATAGTTCAGCCATGGTTCCTGAGGCACGTGTCGGTGCAGAGATCCAGCATGTTTTCTCTTTGTGTGTGTGTGTGTGTGTGTTTTATTTTGTTTTCTATTTAAATCTCCTCTGACCATTTTATGCATCAACCACTGAAGAGCCTTTATTAGAATGCTTTTCATCGTCTGACTATTTTTATTTTGTAGTGTCAACCATTAAACAGAATGTTTGTACTCATGTTTTTATTTTATTTAACTTTTTTTAAATCTTCTGACTATTTTTATTATTCTTTAGTATCGACCATTATCAGCCATTATTAAAATGCTTTTGGTACTCATTTAATTAAATTTTCATTGAAATGTCTTCTGACCATTTCTGTTCAGTTGTATTGACCATTGAAAAGCTTTTATTACGCTACTTACTCACTCCCAGGGCCGTTTATATTGAAGTTGATATTTAGCCTCACCATGTTGGTGTTTCGTAACATGCTCAACTCCCAACCTGGAGGACCAGTAGACACACATACACTACAGACAATTTTGCTCACCCAGTTCACCTATAGCGCATGTCTTTGGACTTGTGGGGGAAAACAGAGCACATGAAGCAAACCCACTTCAACACAGGGAAAACATGCAAACTCCACACAGATATGCCAACTGACCCATCTGGGGCTCAAACTAGTGACCTTCTTGCTGTGAGGTGACAGTGCTACTCACTGCACCACCGTGCCACCCAAAAAGCTTTTATTAGAATACTTAAATTAATGAACTTATTTATTTTATTCATTTATTTTTAAATATCCTAACTAGAATAAGGATATTTAAAATTAAAATAAAAGTTAATATCTGTATTATTGATTGATGGCTACTGGTTTGCACTAACATAAGCAAAAAAGCACAGTGAAAAAAAGTAAAATGTCAAATATTCTTAGTAAAATGTTCTGAGTTGGATGCTGGATTCTGGCGCTGTTTTTCAGCATCTGTCAGAGATAAAAGACTTACTGCATGTTATAAAGTCTTATGTATTATTAAATTGTCCTGTTTCATAACTTATAAGTGTTGCATCTGAGACTTACAGTATTGATCTGCTAGCTGGAAATCTAAAATATTCTCACTTTTATGCATTTTCAGCATTTAATATTATTCTTCAGAAATGTTATTTTCAAATTTCATGATGTGTATTATAATATGTTAATGTGTTGATACAGGATATTTCACTTTACTTTATTATTTTTGGTTTTATTGTGACCATTCTGACCATTTTTATTCAGTAGTATTAACCATTGAAAAGCTTTTATTAGAATGCTTTTAGTGCTCATGTTAATTTAATTTAACTATTGCCTTAAATTAGAAATATAAAAACATATGCTGTCATGATTGATCATATATTTTTTTACAATGTCATTTTTAACAGTGTCACCATTGAAAAGCCTTTATTACAATGCTCTTAGTAATTATGTACTTTTTTTTTTGTTTATTTTATAACATTTTATTTTATGTCTTCTAACTATTTTTATTCTGTAGTATTGGCCATTGAAAAAAATGTTAGTACTAATGTTTTTATTTTATTATTTTAGGTTTTGTTTTGTTCTTAAATATCTACTGACTATTTATTCTGTAGTATCAACCATTAAACAGCCTTTATTTAATATGATTTTAGTATTTATGTTCATTTTATTTTACTACTGAGAAATACGCTCTGCGCCCTGGCACATGGTCTAACAGGGTTGTACTTATTTTCTTAATGAGTTGTGTTTTGAGTATAACGTGCATTAAACCAAAGTCTAGTCTGCTATTCCCTTTAAGAGTCAGTTGTGTTGTGCCATGGCGCATTTGCTATTTACATGGCAGACTTTGTAAGTGGAAAAACTGAAAACTTCACTAGAGAGAAAACAGACCATCAGCAGCTCGGGGAAAAAGAACGAGCCTCTTCATTTAGCCTTTTTACTTTCTCTTTACTTTACTTTTACTCCTTTACTTTCGTGGAGTAAGGAAACAGTGTTGTACTCCCTCCACTGAAGACATCCATTAGCCTACGTATTTAATTTAGTTTAAGCGCAACGTTTTGTTTCAAAACTATTTCTAAATTCAGTTCTAATCTCCAGCAAACAAATAAATGAACAATAATAACGAAGTGTGGTCAAAAAACAGAGTTATATCCAAATACACGTCCTATTCTTATGCCGCATATGGTGATGCTTGCAGCATGTCTCCAAACCCTGACAGGTAGAAAAAATCTAATTAGTTTTTATTAAAACAAATATAAATATGCATATAATAAACAAATACTAACAATATTAACATTATACAAATGCAAATTGTCAAGAATAAACTGAAAAAAGCCCCCCGAGATGAGGCATGGAGGCAGTGGTTTTTATATATAATTTTTGTAACATTTTATTCCTTTTTTTTTTTTCATATGTAAAGATATTTGTGTATTGCTGTACATCCTGTGTGTATTAAGCATTTGGACCTGCATAGGCGAATAACTAACAAGCTCTGCGCTGGACTTTAGACCTGCTTTTACTTGGTCAATGACGCGGTCTATTTCAGTTTTCCCAAAATAGCAACATGCCAACAATGCACCTTAACACACCTCCTTTATAGACCAGCACACCAATGAGTCAACAAAGTAACGCAAATAGATTTGCTATTTAAACAACATGGTGCAAAATGTGAAAATTAGGGTTGCACTTGTCTGAAAATAGCAACATATCGCACAAAAACATGTCTTGCACCTTATTGTGCCAGTTGTATGATAGGGCCCTATAACTCATTTATCAGCAATGAATCCTCCTTGAAACACAGGACACATTTAATGCATTTTCATTTGTATGTGTAATTCATCAGAAACTTATTATATCTTGGCTGTGTTTTCGGAGGCCTGACAGGGGAGTTTGGCTCTGCGTCCTGTGCTTTTCATCATGTTCAACTTTACTTGCTGGTTCCTCATCGACGTTCTTGTTTTTTTCACAGCGGGGGGCTTGATTTGATGTGAGTTCACTTCGCAGTTCATAAGCAGAAGATCTTAAATAAACAGGGCTGTTTCTTAGTCTTTGTGAGCAGAACCAAATGTCTGCTGGTTCTGATGTAAATGAAGTCATGTTTTCTGCTCTGCTCACTTAGACTGTCGTAATGAACAAACTCTGGATGTTGTCAGATGGAGATGTTGTTTTATATAGGAAAGTCACTTTCAGGATGTAGATTTGATGCTTGTGATGACATCATGCATGCCAAATCATGGCTATTTGTCTTGAAAATGTGTTTAAATTGATTTAAGAGCTTAGATTTATAAATTCAGTTAAAAATATATTAAATGTATCTGATCGTATGTCAGTGTTTGTGAATATGTGGAAAGATTAGAACGACATGATTCATTGATGTACTTTAAGTTCATAAATTTACAATTTCTTAAAAAATACGAAATATGAGTGTTTTTGTATATGTGGTATATTACTGTACATTATATATAAATTAATATTAATATAGAATAGACAAATTTCTATTTTTTTTTCAAATTTAATTAGAATATTTTATTTCATTTTATTTTACAGCTTTATTAATATTTTTATTTTTGCAGTATTTTACAGAATTGTGTATATATATTGTGTATATATACACTTGAAGTCAGAATTATTAGCCCCCCTGAATTATTAGTATAATAATAGAATAATTTTGACCTTAAAATGGCTTTAAATTTTTTAACTGCTTTTATTCTAGCCGAAATAAAACAAATAAGACTTACTCCAGAAAAAAATTACATTATCAGACATACTGTGAAAATGTCCTTGCTCTGTTAAACATAATTTGGGAAATATAAAAAAATAATAATAATAATTTAAAGGGGGGGCTGATAAATCTGACTTCAACTGTGTGTATATATATATATATATATATATATATATATATGAGTAGCAGTGTGATATGGCTGTATATAGGCTCTGCACTGGTGGGAGTTGTGCATTGGCTCGAGGCCGCAGGGAGAGTGCATTAGTGCCCCACCAGTGACGATATACAGCCCTATCGCACTGCTACGAGTGTTATATTGCATTTATACAACAGTTCAACAGCATAATCGTGTATATAAAAAAGAAAATAAAACACAGAGAATCTCAAAAACCCTTTTGTAAAAGGAACTACTTCCGCCCTTTATTCATTTATTCATTTGCAGCTGACGGTCACAACAGCAGAAACCATTACTAATTCATTAAATGCCATCAGTCTACAGAGTTTTCTCAGTATTTCTATGTTGCAATTGGTAGATCACAATAATTAAACCCGAAAAAACCTGAGCAAAGTAAACACTAGCAGATTACTGTGGTATAAATACAGCACTACAACATATAAAAGAGAGAGGCTGACTTAGAACATCACTTACCTGTTCTGTAATAATTTGTTCAGCTGTAGTTTGTAACATACGCTGAAAAAATGCTGTTTTTCTCCTCTAAGGACTTATTATGCAGTCTCTGTCGCCATCTTGTGATGGAACGTCAACCGTCTTTGCTCTGCTCAGTATGGCAGGCTAGCCGCCAACACGCTGAATCTCTGAAATTATGAAAATTTAAAATAGGCATTATCCTTATGAATAAACTGCATAGTTGCTATCTAAATCAGTGGTTCTCAAAGTGGGGGTCGGGACCCCCCTAGGGGTCGCGGGACAATGAAGGGTGGGGTCGCCTGGTGATTTCCAAAAATCTATTTATTTTTATTAAACCATAAGAATTACCATATTTTATCCATAACCTACAGAAGAGAAAAAAATGTGTTGTTTATAGTTAGTATATACTATATAGTTACTGTAGTAGCTTATATTGGATTGCGACCTCTGGGGTAACTACATCATATTAAAGACACAACAATAGCGTCAGATGCAGCAGATTGATTTTATAACACCAGGGTAAACTTTCTGGCACATTTACAGCACTGACATACATAAAAAAAAAATAAACGAAGAATAGACTTGGGTCTATTGTTGTGTGTGCACCATTTCATGCAAGGTTTCTGTATTTATAACCACCTCAGAGGATATTGGCGGTCGCGAGTCACTGGCATTGTGATTTTTGGGGTTGCGGGCTGAAAAGTTTGGGAACCCCTGATCTAAACAACTACATTCACACAGAAAAAAAGCCTCAAAAGTACATTGTTGTCTAACAGCTGCAATATTTGTCAAACTGTACTTTTCTGCTTGCCACTCGTGTGGGCAGAGTAATACACAAGGGTGAAGAGGCTGTACGAGAGCTGATATAACTGTAGTAGCTCATGGCTATCAGCCAATCAGATTTGAGAACCAGACAGAACTGTTGTATAAATATATTATTTATATATTTAAATTAATATAAATATAGAATCAACACATTTAATTTTGTTTTACTTTATTTATTATATAAATTAATTTGATTATAGAATAGACATGTTTTATTTTATTGTTTTATTATATTTTATTTTATTCATTAGCTCACGCTGTGATATGTTTAACAGCTCTATGTATCTCTTTGCTCGTACAGTATTTTACAGCATCATTTAAAAATATAGTGTCAGTATGTGTAGCTTTAAATAGGGCGTAGCAGATGCTCCCTTGAGAGTGCACACTTTAAGTTCTCCACCCTTTGGTTTCAGCAGGGCCAGCAACGTTTTGTTTCCAACATGTACTTTGCTCCAGTCTTTGCACACTGCTGTATCTGAGCTTGTTTCTCAGATTTTTGTCAGTCCTCCATGAGTGTGGTGTTTTTCTTGCATGAGTGGATCACAGATGGAAGAGGTGGAGGAGCAGATGATGAGGTGTTTACCATTGAGGTGCACACAGAAAATCAAGCCTCTACTTTGAGCTATTCAAACCTGTTTGCAATTATGTTTAAAGCAATAGAGAACACTGACTGAACCTCCTACACCAGCGTCTGGGAGTCTCCTAAAGGGATATCTCACATATATTGCATAAAAAATAAGCTTTTCTTACTTAGTTTTTGTCTTGTTTCTTGTCCAAATATCTAAAAATCCTTAAATCAAGAAGCATTTTCTAGACAAGCAAAACATATTGTCTTGTTTTCAGAAATAAGTCAAAATTAAGGGAGTTTTTACTTTAATAAAGCAAAATAATCTGGCAATGGTGTAAGCAGAATAATTTAGTTTTCGCTTTGAAATACGATTATTTTGTTTACCCCATTGGCAGATTATTTAGCTTGATTTAAGGGGAAAAAATCACCTAATTTTGACATTATTTCTGAAAACAAGTTATTTTTTGGCTGTCTAGAACAGTGGTTCTCAAAGTTGTGACCCCCTGGGGAGTCACGGGACAATGTGGCAGAGTCGCTTGGGGATTTCCAAAGATCAAATACATTTTATTAAACTATTAGAATTATCATATTTTATCCATAACCTACAGAAGATACAAATAGTATTAAATAGTTACATTTTAACAACATGCAAATAAAAAGCCATCTGCCTTTTGTTTTGTTTTTTAAGTTAACTTAACCATTTTACAAATGTAAGTGGACTGAACATAAAACAATTAGTTGTCCCAAAAAGCTTAAGTACTGTGTTGTTTATTTACTTTGAACAAGCAGCAAAAGGGCCATTTTTTGAGTATAAGCTATTTCAAGTGAGTTTAAAGCATTCAGGCTCAAAATTATTTATAATTTATATAATAACTGTTTATATTAAGGAAACTTACAGTTAACCAGATACAGTTACAGTTACTGATTTTTACTGTAGCATTTTTACAGTTGAAATTATCGTGATTTTTGACAGCATATTTGTGGTGGGATACTGTGGTAAACCAAAAAGAGAGTAATGCCTCCACAAACCACTAAGAGGGTTCAGAGCAGTCATGAATAAAACAAGTCCATCATCACTTACTTTCCTCTCTCTCTCTCTCTCTCTCTCTCTCTCTCTCTGTATGAGAAAAGAAGGGTCAGAATGTGACCTTTTCCTCGAGTGTGTGATGGTCACCTGCTTTTCATTTTTTGTGTCTGTGAGGGGGGGTTGTCTCAGGCATTCCAGTTTCTCTCTTCAGTTTCTCTCTTCCTGGATCTAACCTGAAAGCATTTGGCATTTGATTTCAAAGAAGAGGCTCCGGATGAGGAAAATACTCAATATTAGTGTCTTTTAGGGAGTTTTTACAATTTGTAGCTCTTAGTTCATTTATTCTGGACCACAACAGAAAGTAATACCAGCCACAGTTCATTTAAAGTCTGTGTGAAATCAAAATTTACAATGAGTATGTGTACATGGACACCAATAATCCCAAGAGTAAACAGCAATTTTTGATAAATTTAATTTGATTAATGTCATGATCAAACTAAATTGAAATTGAATCAAGACCTGTGGAGTATTATTGAAGTGCAGAAACACCACAATCAAACTATGGATGTTTTGTAGGACTTGTCGCTGCATTTTGCGATGGGATAGTCCATACACACACATGGCTGTTTGACACTATTCTCTGCACCTACCAAGGATCATAACAATAAACAGGAGAGCACATGACACAAAGAAACAACACAAGCTATGTGCTCACATAAAATGAGATTAGAACACGCAGCCAATAGGTGCGTTCGACTTGAACCATGGCTGCAGCCGGTAATGAATAAGATTAGCCGTGTACAGGCGGGAGCGGAGTTGAAAACGGAGCCGTCAAGCCGGACAGCCGGACACTTCGGACTGCAGCAGTCATGATGACTGATCACATGGCGTCATCATCATTTAATTATATATATTTTTTTATAATAACAAAAGATTTACACTACAAATAAAAAAGAATATAGTTTCTACAAACTATAGTTAACTTTTAAACAATAATGGAATTCTGAATTAAATATAAAACAAACGCATGAGAGAAATAATGGGAAACGAGAGGGTAATATGAACATAAAAACGAATAGGCCTAGTAAATACAAATCGATAAGCACAAATTCTAGGAGTTTAAACATCACTACATAGGCTAATACTTCTTATTTGAGTATGCTAAAAATGAATTTCCATTTATTTACATTTATAGATATAAAACTTTCCAATAATTATTAGTGTAAAACCCAAAACAAGGTGTTTTGATTAAGTCTTAAACAATGATTTAGGTTAAGGATAATGAAAGCATTTTCAAAAAAGCACTTTAATCTAAAATGATTGAACAAAATAACTGAAATTAATGAGCTACACTTTAAGTAGAAAGTTTCCAGAAAGAGCAGGTACATCAATGTCACCTTTAAAACTTGTGCATAAATGGCAAGACAGGAAAAAAATATATATTTTATGATCGTATAAATTATTTAGAAAAACAGTTATTTCACTTAATTTGTTAAGAAACCTTTAGGGTGTCAGGATCAATGATGATAATTATTTTATTTAAAATCTGTAAGACTTATTTGAGTTAATATTTAGGTTATTTACTAAAATATATCATTTAAATTGGTAATGGAGCTGAATGCAGTGAATAGTCTGTATAAAAAGGTCAAAAATAAATCTATGCAAACAATCTAGCCTTTATTACCAAATTATTTAACAAAAGATGATTACTGCAGTGAAATATTTGTAGTCTTTTAATAAGCATGATGTGTACAAGATGGTATGAAAAAAGTTATTTGTTTGTTTTGAAATTTGTGAATCGGAATTTGTCCAATAATAAACCCAAAACACACGTGGTTGTTGTCATGCGGTGAACTCGGCCAATTGTGTAATATCAGCGTCGTCATCGCAGCTCCTGCAGTCGCTCTTCAGACGCTGCATCGGCTGAGTCTGCCGTCTGATCTCGGAGCACTGTTGTGGTACTGTTGTGGCGTCTGTGCAGCGTCAATCCAGATAAAATTTCTAGAGTTGCTTATTGGGTCAAAATTCTGTACACAGCAGATTTCACAACTTGACCTGCAATTAGAGAGATACAATGTTAGCATTAGTTCTACTGCCAAAGATCTGGGTGCTTTATTAGACAGCAACCTAAGTTTTAAAAATAATCTTCTTTCATCTCAGAAATATCACTAAGCTAAGAAACATGCTTCATATCTCAGATGCATCAAAGCTAGTTCATGGTTTTATGACCTCTAGACTTGATTACTGTAATGGTCTGTTCACTGGTTGGAATGCAGCCACTATTATTAAACTTCAATTAGTGCAAAATGCAGCTGTCAGAGTTCCTATTAGGTCAAAAAAAATATGACCATATCACCCCAATTTTATCTTCCTTACACTTGCTGCCTGTTGAATTCCATACTGTTTAAAAACATGGCTTATTACCTATATGGCTCTAAATAGTCTAGTCCCTGTTTATCTAACCAACATTCTGTCTCACTATAATCCCACCTGCTCTTTAAGATCTCAAAACTCAGGGCTTCTGGTAGTACCCAGCATAACAAAGTCCACTAAAGGAGGTTGAGCATTTTCATGTATGGCTCCTAAGTTCTGGAATAGCTTTCCTGATAATGTCAGAGGCTCAGATACACTGTCTGTTTAAAACTAGATAAAAAAACATCTGTTTAGTAAAACATTGCATCCCATAACTGCAGGATACAGTTTACATTTTAAATTCTTCAGCTGACCTCCCTGAGTGCTTTATGTGACCATTATTTAGAATAAATCACGTTTATATTTCCTTGTCAATGCTTCTGTTTTTTGTTGGGATACATTCTGCAGTGGAGACATTAGAGCTACTAGATTTTCAACGTGTCAATTCAATAGCAAATATACTTAATGCGTAACGATACACATAACTTAAGACCATATACAAGTAGGTTTACATAAAACAGAACAATATTGTGCAAGGTATAGTGCAAAATATGTATTTAAGGTTGACGAAACAAAATTGTGTGGTACATTCACAAGTAAATATTGTATTTCTTATTGAGCCCTTGTAGTAGAGTTTAATGGAGTTTAAGTAAAGTGTCTGGTGCAAATAGTGAAGAGTGTTTCTACGGGTGGTTTGTCAAGCCCACTCACTTGTGTGAGGTGCTCTTTTAGAAATGCACAATGTTTTTTAAGAGATATGAATTGATTGTAAGAAAGTGTCTGGCGCAGGTATGCAAACTGGTGCAAGTGTCAGTTAAAATGTCAGAAAGATGAAAGATGGTGTTTTCTACAGATGGTTTGTCAAGCCCACTCACCTGTGTGAGGCACACTCAGAATTGCATAATGTTTTGAGGTTTTCGTGTGGTGTGATGGGGGATAGCATAGGGTGTCCTGGTTATGGGAGCTGGGGTTGCGTATAATATTTCAGAGTGGCGTAAGATGATTGGAGTTAAGGGCTCTAACAGCTTATGGAAAGATCCATCTGAACTGTCTAAGCTAACTGAGTGTATTAAAAATATAAAAGACTGGTTTACCAACAAATTTCTTAGATTAAATATAGACAAAACAGAGGTATTACTTATTGGGCCATAATCCTGTACACATTAGAACTCAACCTGCAATTAGAGGGGCACAATGTTAGTATTAGTTCTACAGCCAAAGATCTGGGTGTTAAATTATAGAGCAACTTAACTTTTGAAAACCATATCTCCCATGTCCCCAAAATAGCCTACATTCATTTCAGAAATATGATTAAGCTAAGAAACATGCTGTCTATCTCAGATACTGAAAAGCTAGTTCATGCTTTTATGAGCTCTAGAATAGATTACTGTAATACTCTGTTCGCTGGTTGTAAAATATCATCTATTAATAAACTTTAATTCGTGCAAAATGCAGCTGCCAGAGTTTCTACCAGGTCAAGAAAATATGACCATATCACCCCAATTTTATCTTCCTTACACTTGCTGCCTGTCAAGTTCCATACTGATGAATAAACATGGCTTCTTACCTATGAGGCTCTAAAAAGTCTAGCCCGTGTTTATCTAACCAACATTTTGTCTCACTATAATCCCAACTGCTCTTTAAGATCTCAAAACTCAGGGCTTCTGGTAGTACCCATTATGACAAAGTCCACTAAAGAAGGTCGAACCTTCTCATATATGGCTCCTAAACTCTGGAATAGCCTAAAAGGTTGGTTTAATTAAACTCTTCAAATGCATTCTTTCACATTACATAAATATATCTTGTGCAAATAAATGATGAACAGCAGCTATACTAATTATTTTCTTTGCTCTCTATAAACAAGAGCTTGTTTTAAGACAAAACACACATGATTAGATCAGAACAATGCATCCAACTCTATTACACAATAAAAATGCTGCTCTTTAAGGTCACAAAGCTCAGGACTTTTTGTAGTACTTATCATAAAGTCCACTAAAGGAGGTAGAGTCTTCTAATATATGGCTCCTAAACTCTGGAATAGCCTAACAGCATAGTTAAATTAAACTCTTTAAATGCATTCTTTCACATTATGTTAATATCTCTTGTGCAAATACATGATAAACAGCAGCTATGCTAATTCTTTTCTTTGCTCTCTATAAACAAGAGCTTTTTCAAGACTAAAAACACATGATTAGATCAGAAAAATCCACCCAACTCTATTACACAATAAAAATGGTATTTCATGACAAAATCGTGCTGTAGTTCAGAAGAAGTGTATCTCCAACACAGCCATGTAAGGCAGCTCTGGAAATGCATTTATCACAGTGTAAGACAATCAGATCTTGGCCTGAGTGCATGTTTTCCTGAGTCCATCAGAACCTGTGTTTATTAAAGCCAAATAAAGTTGTGTTTCACAGGCCTGGGTGACATGAATCCTCATGAAAATAAATATGGCGGATTGGGCAATTCAGAAAAATAAATGAGGGCTATTAGATTCTTGAGCGTCTGTACAGAGCGAAACAGAGTTCACTGCTGGTAATTTACATCTCTCTGTTGAAAATACAGCGTGCCACCTTAAATTGTGCCAATTACAATGATTCACACTGGGCTCTAAAGCAACGATAATGAAAATAATACCAGATCTTCGCCAGCAATCGGACGCACAACTATAAATCACACAGACTTTTCACTGTCCAAAAGCCTCATAAGAGACTCATATGACCGCCAAGCTTTCATAAAAGTCCACCTTAAAATGTGAAATGTACTCTCATGTCTTTCCAAACCACTTTGCTATTATTTTTATAGTGCTTGTGGTTTGTTTTACCTTTTGAAGACAAAGAGAGATTTATTTAGAAGTATTTTTATGCACCGTCTGCCATTTAAAGAATGTCAAACTCCAAAAAGGATGAACACAAAAAGTTCATAATTGTAGGCATGAAACCGTCAAATCAACAGAATAATGATTTTCTGTGAATAACAGCTTAATACAATAATAGGAATAACTGTGAAACTATAGCTGCGTCCAAAATCGGTACTGCATTTGAATTTAAACGTATTACTCAGCCGTTAGCTTAGTATGTTCTATACAGTATGAATGTGAGTAATATGA
>CAIGQZ010032409.1:7955240-7968558 GCA_903798205.1 Danio tinwini
ATATATATATATATATATATATATATATATAATTAATTAATTTATTTATAAATGTTACGCTTAGTTAATTAGAAATGTTATAAACATTTAATTACATTTTTTTATATTTAAATGTTATTTATAATAATATTATTAATATATCTGTAATATATTTGTTATTATATAACAATATTTTTGTTTATTTATAATTTGCGATATCTTTTTGATTATATAATTATATATTACAATTACAATTATATAATATCCTAGGTTGTACTGCTTATTTGTAGCAATAATCTGGTTACTTCTCCGTTATTCTTACCTTCTTACATTATTTTAAGTACATTATAGGTTGGTTTCACAAAGAATTGCGAGTCACAATGTAGCTTGTCTTATATACTTCACATTTTGTAGGCATACATCAGCAGCACATTACTAAAAGTCCATTTATTTACCTTCTTTACCACCTTCTTGCTCATATAATCCCTTGCTGAATGCTTAAACATTAAATCCAGGCTGGTAAAAGAAATGTCAAATGTCATTATTAATGACAGAATCATGGAGGCAGTTCAGAGGAGCTTACATAACACACCTGTGTTGGCCTGTCTGTCTGTCTGTCTGTCTCTTGTTTTTGGTGGACTCTCCCCTCAGTCATTCCTCAACACAGCTGTTGCTTTCCCAAATAAGGCTCTCAGTTTCAACAACAGCACTCTTCTGGGTTACGTTTTTCACTTCAGAGGAAAAAACAGTATGAGGCAATCTTGATAAGCTTCTCTTGAACATGTGCACAGACACATGCATGTACAGTAAAGCCAATGAAAACATGAGGCACATAATAATAATTGTTAAATGTTTGCTAGTCTGTACCGAATGCTATTCTCTTTTTACTCTGGCAATTGTACAATCCATTTTTACATCTCAGATTCGTTGGAGAAAAGGTCAAGATCCCATAATGCAAAAGTGTAAATAAATGAGTAATAAACCACGAATAACGTGTTATTACAAACTGTCAATTTACATACAGTTGAAGTCCAAATTATTAGCCCTCCTCTATATTTTTTCCCCAATTTCTGTTTAACGGAGAGAAGAATTTTTCAACACATTTCTAGTCATAATAGTTTTGATAACTCATTTCTAATAACGGATTTATTTTATCTTTTCCATGATGGCGGTACATAATATTTTACTAGATATTTTTCAGGACACTTCTATACAGCTGGCTCCATCACGCAGTCCTTCTGCGCATGCCCAGGCTCCAATTTCAGCAGTCTTTTGCGACAGTTTGTGCCCGCCACGAGGCGATTTTTCCTTCACAGCGTTTAATGGAAAATGGCGCTGTCGCGATGTCCATATTTTATACAGTCATTGGTAATCCATAATAGACACAGTGGATAAAACTCGCACTTCAGGCACGCTCATGTCTGGATCCACAAGTATCACTTTAACAGCCAAGAGGAGAGGAAAAATTACCTCACGAACACTACAGCGGGTCAAATGTCCAAAGTGAGAGAGAGAGAGGCAGAGATGGAGTTTTACAGCATTTCTCCCTAGTACAGAAATAGCGGCTTGTGTGCTGTACCTTGTTTAGTGTCAATGACAGACTTTCCAGGAAACTCACAAGCAGTTGTGCATAATTATCTACCTTTTAAGTAGTTGGAGCATTTTATTTACTCTCCCTCGCCTCCTTCACCATAATATTCTACTGCGACATCGCGAATAGGAGATAAATGATGTCAGTACTTAATAACCGGTTATGATCTATTACTGAACCAATATCGAATTGTACCCATCTGCATCACGGTGCACTGAAGAAACAATTAATTTTGACACCCCTAATATCTTTAGTTATTAACTACATAAAGAGAAAGAAGACTTTAGTTCTGGGTTTTAAAGGGAATTAGTAACTTCTCTCCAACTTTTTTTCTTTTTGACCTGGTTGTGGTATTACTCAGATGGCACGTCAAACAGACACGGGTGCTCCTGCCAAATTGCGACTAGTTTTTCCTTCATTTCTTGGGTCCTAATAGACAAAAAAGAAGCTCTCCCAACCTCCTGCAGATACCCATACTGGTGGATGCTGCTCTCTCATTGACTGTAGATAATCGCCAACGTTATTTTCATTCAGAACACATTTCACTGTGAACACACAGAACTTATTTGACAAGATGGCGGCGCGTACACATCGCGAGGCTCAGCGTCTCTCAAGTTTCTGCAGTTTTGCAGTATTATTCCTGCTCATATTGGGTCTGTTCGTGCAGAGCAGTGGTGCCTTTACATCGTACATCCGACAGGAGATCTTGGTTTGTGCATTCCGGACAGTTTTATGAGCAATCTTCAACTCATTCCTGAGATTGCCAAAACACCCCAGGCTGAGCGCTTTGCCCGGCTGGGCAGAAGTGCTCGAAGGCAGCGGAGAGACCGTAAACAAAGACGGGGAAAACACGGCGGGCTAAGAGCTAAGCTAAAACTAACATCACATCGGCTCTCTTTACCCAGCATCTTTCTTGCCAATGTACGGTCGCTGGTGAACAAAATGGATTTGACTGCGCATTAACCACAGCAAAAGATTATGGAACTGTTATGTCATGATTTTCACAAAAACATGGCTAAACAGCGGGATACCAGACAACGCTGTCATTGCACTGATTCATTTATTTGAACTGTACATACACATGTACATTTGTAATTATGTACACACCCACTGTACATATACATTTGTAATTGTTTATCTATCTGCACACTTCTGATTATTAATAGCAACCTGTACATATACCCATCTATTGTAAATCTCTGTTCATAGCTAACACAACCTGTATATAATGTTTATAGTACATCTATTTGTAAATATCACCATAGTTTTTCTATAACTGCACTTTATAACTTATACCTGTATCTTGCACTTGCTGCTATTGCACTCCTGGTTAGACCTAAACTGCATTTCATTGCCATGTACTTGCACATGTGTAATAACAATAAAGTTTAGTCTAATCTAAATTTCACACTGCATGATTATAATGGCCAACAGCTCCAGATATTTAGCCTGCCAAATATGCAGAGTGTCGGCCACTCATCTGCGAATCTCTCAGATTGTGTCTCTGATAGTTCACACTGTGTGATTGTTACTCGCTTGAATGATCACCGATTTGCCTGTGATTTCAGGCATTTGTCGGCGAGTCAAAATCATGCAATCTGAACTTGGCATTAGGGTAATCAGGCAAATCATTGTATAACAATGGTTTGTTCTGCAGACAATCAAAAAATATTGCTTAAGGGGGCTAATAATATTGACCGTAAAATGGTTTAAAAAAATTTAAAAACTGTTTTTATTCTAGCCAAAATAAAACAAGTAAGACTTTCTTCAGAAGAAAAAATATTATCGGAAATACTGTGAAAAATTCCTTGTTCTGTCAATCATCATTTGGGAGATAGCTGAAAAAGAAAAATCACAGGAGAGCAAATAGTTTTGACTTCAACTGTCAATGTGTTGCAGTGTAACACATATAAGCGCACACTTGATATAAGTTGCTTTATCAAAGCATAAGGTCATAAACACATCTGCTAAATGCACTCATAATCACATCTCTATAATATTCCTTGTTTTCTTCCTCCCGCAGCCTGAAGAGTTTGAAGCCATTCACTCACACACCTTCCGGCTGAAGACGTTTAAGAAGGGGAAACACTGCGGCGTTTGCAAGCAGACGGTCAACAATGAGGGGCTCATCTGTAGAGGTCAGTCCAGAGCCTGAGGGTTATCATCTGCTAATGTTTATGACAGCCACATCTGCTCACAGTGACCAGTCAGTCCACTCCTCTAATGAAACATAACCATTAACCCCATTAGACCGCTGCACTGAAAAAGATGGTTCATTGGATTTACTAAAAAAATTTTAAGGTAAGTGGTTGCAAACAATTTCTATAGGCTGAATTTAAACAAAAAATTATGTTGAACATTACTACATTTAATTTGTTTAAATTCCGCCCATATAAATTGTTTAAGCGTCAAAAAGAGTTGAAACAAAGTCAGCTCTATGGTAATGAGCTATGACGCAGTTCGGAAACCAATCTGAGTGTAGAAATCCACCACTTGAGAGGATTCCAGAGAACACAGTCCTGTACACTTTAGTTTCTCCCAAAGTTGTTCCCAAGGGTTTGATTATTGTGGTTGCTGAATTTCCAATTATTTGTTTTCTTACATGGACATAAATAATAATAAAAAAAGTAACTGGCGAGTTACTGATGTTCATTAATGTTATTTATTTTGAAGGGAAAAAAAGTGGGAATCGCATGCTCACTATAATGACAGTACAAAACAGTATTGCTGCTTCAGAATATTTCAGACATATGGACATGGGCAAAACCACTCCACACGCATCAACTTGATCTTCCATAGTTACATTTGATAAAAAGTGCACAACATTTTCATGCTAGAATGCATGCTTTTTATGTGGAAAGTAAGTGATTTGCTGATGTGCTGCAATGGTGCCATTAAATACAAGAACAATGCTGCAAACTTTGACACTCTCGCTGCCTGCGGTGTGAACGCACGATTAGAGACATAGTATGTCATTTGCGCCACTAGAGGGCGTTTATACACAACAAACAGACATATTTTTTTATGACACAGTGTGGAATCCTGGGAGTTATATGCAGCAGAGTAAGGATGAAAGATTTGAAAGATAAACTAGAGCACTGAAGTAATTGCTGATGAGAAATGTTTTTGCCACTAGAGGGCGTGTATTCACAACAAACAAAGGCATATTTTCTTGACACTGTGACTGAGGGTGCTTTCACACTTGGTTCAATTGCCTGGACCGTATCCAAGTTCGATTGTCCCCCCTTGCCACCTTCTCGGTTGGTTTGTGTTCACACTGTCTCTTTTCCTTCTGAACCCCGGTACGCTTGCGTCATCGAGCTGCTGTTTTGTTTACGGCTGTTGCTAGGTGACGGTCACAAAAACAAAGTGCCAAAATGGAAAGAGTTGCGCACATCATGGTCGATTTGTTTTTGCTGAATCTTTTAGTTTTGGACATACAGAAAGCGACTCGCATCCATCTGCTGCAAAAATATTATGAACACAGAAGCTGTTTTTGGAGGAGACAAGCAGACATCACTGTGTTTGCCCTGGCTCAGTCCTGCTTGTCACCAAGGTAAAATACATGACACACACACACACACACACACACACACACACACACACACACACACAAACAAACACACACAAACACACACACACACACACACACACACAAACACACACAAACACACACAAACACACACAAACACACACACACACACACACACACACACACACACAATTGAACATTATGAAAATGATAGTTTGTTGTACAGTTGGTGGTTTACTTCTGTTATTTTGTACGATTGCATTTACATCACAAGTGAACCGTACCAGAGTTTGCATGAACCGTACCCCAGACCACCTCTTTCACGCGGACTCGGGTACGTTTAACGAGATCAGAAGACACGTTCACACTAGCTAAACACACCATTCTATGACGTCAAACGAACTCGGGTGCGGACCAAAAGTGCTAGTGTGAAAGCACCCTGAGTGTGGAATATTTTTTTTTGTTCGATTGTTTACAGAACAAACCATTGTTATAGAATGACTTGCCTAAAAACCCTAACTCACCTAATTAACCTAGTTAAGCTTTTAAATGTCATTTTAAGCTGAATACTAGTGTCTTGAAAAACTATCTTTTGAAATATTATGCACTGTCATCTTGTCAAAGATAAAAGAAATCTGTTATTAGAAATAAGTTATTAAAACTATTACAGTTAAAGTCAGAAGTATTAGCCCACCTTTGATTTTTTTTATTTATTTTTTTTATTCCCCAATTGATGTTTAACAGAGCAGGGACATTTTCACAGTATGTCTTAGTATATTTTTTCTTCTGGACAAAGTCTTA
Source organism: Danio tinwini (assembly GCA_903798205.1). Lineage (NCBI taxonomy): Eukaryota > Metazoa > Chordata > Actinopteri > Cypriniformes > Danionidae > Danio > Danio tinwini. The sequence continues at coordinate 7,961,144 of CAIGQZ010032409.1, forward strand.
TTTGTTTTATTTTGGCCAGAATAAAAGCAGTTTTATTTAAAAACTAATAATTTTAAGGTAAAAATTATTAGCCCCTTGAAGCTATATTTTTTTCGATAGTCTACAGAACAAACCATCATTATACAATAACTTGCCTAATTACTCTAACCTGCCTAGTTAACCTAATTAACCTAGTTAAGCCTTTAAATGTCACTTTAAGCTGTATAGAAGTGTCTTGAAAAATATCTAGTCAAATATTATTTACTGTCATCATGGCAAAGATAAAATAAATAAATCAGTTATTAGAAATGAGTTATAAAACTATTATGTTTAGAAATGTGTTAAAAAAATCGGTTAAACAGAAATTGCGGAAAAAAATAAACAGGGGGGCAAAAAATTCAGGGGGGCTAATAATTCTGACTTTAACTATTTGTCTAGACATTTGTCGTGAACATCTCTCCATTAAGATAAAAAATTTAACAGGAGGGCTAGTAATTCTGACTTCAACTGTTTATCGTTATCATAATATGAGAGATTTTTGTCATATCGACAAATCCTACAAAGTGAAAATGTGGCCTTTTTTTTTTGCAGAATATTTCTTTAAATATCATTTTCTTTTGACATTCTGTGCATAGTACATAAGAATAATGACAGCTCATTGTCAGTGGCGGATTGAGGCATGGGCAATATGGGCGATCGCCCAAGGCGGCATCATGCTGGGGGCGGCACGGGGAGACAGTAAGCTTTGAGAGATACAATTTACTTTATGCAAATGTATTAATTTAGAGTGGTAATCCCAGAAAAAAGACATTAGGGGCCATTCACAATTGCCGTCTTTTGCACAAGTTTGTTATTTTCTATGTGCAACCGAAACAACGCTGGTAAAAGCAAACTGACAGATGCGCACAGTAAACTATTCTCCCGTGCCTCACGTGCTGCTCCTGCTCTTGTTTACATGCACGAGGTGTCTACACGCAGTGAGTTTTGCAAGTTGATAAAAACAGAATCATATAATATGATGTTGATCTTATTTTGACTAAGCATGGCTATGAAGCAGAAAGGACGCATAGAGTCAGGGAGGGAAGACTTAACATTATTTCTCGGCCTTAAGTCGGGTCTAAGATGAACAGATAATTCTACAAAACATAAACAGTATATATTTTTTGTATTCTATAGACGATTTACCTGTTTGTAAACATTCAGGATGCGTACGCAGTGAGGTTGCAGGAAAAAAAAACGGGGCACAAACATTTACAGCAAGGGAATGACATCTGATGTGGTACAGAGTTTGTTGTTGTCTTAGAAATAAAATATATTGATTACATATTATATATATTATTTACATTAAAGCTTTCAGCGTATTATAACAGCTTGTCACCCAGTGATAAGCAAAGTTATTTGGCAAAATTAACATTAAAGAGAGTGGCGTTCGTCTGACAGGTCCATCTGCCATAGCACCCTCACAATGGATATTGGATAAGAGGAAATGGCCAAGCATCCAGCCTGAAATATACAACAATCTCAATGAATCTACAAGTGATTTTACAAGAAAGAAGTTACAGGCCTAAAAGTCTTTGGATGCCAAACAACTTTGTTCTGTGTGGTCATGTGCAAGAAATAATGTTCCCTGATTACCAGATTCAAAACTTTTTTAGTTCTAAAAACCGAGGTTCTGCCTAGCCAAAGACAAGAAAGAAGACGGAGCTGTACAAGGCCTGGGTAGTCATCAACGAGTAAAACAACTGCATTCTGACAGCGAACTGCACCTGTATGGCAGGATATGTGAACTTACATGTTTACATTTCATTCTAAGCATTCAGTGTCCGCAGTTTAATTAACCATAGTTAACTGTTTTTGCTGAAATCATTGCTGCAAACAAAAATGATTTATGTGTACAGTATGATTCAGCATAGTGTGAACTTACCTGATATGATATGAGAACTGCAGAGTCCGAGCATTTTTAATTAGGTCCTCACTCCATTCAGCTCCCTTTTAAACAAAGACGCCTGCGGTTGGCATTAAAAACAGTGTGGTGTACAGTAAAAGTTATGTTTTGGCATCTTACCGCACAACTTGACATGTTTGCTTTTGCAACCGGGAACCCGTGTGACGTCATGTGTGACGTAGGTTGGAAAATCCTCTATAGAATTGTCATAATTAATATTCATGCTAAATATTTCTTGTGATCTTAGCATATCCACTCCAGTTTTGTCTTTGCATTGTTTTCCAGTTACATTTAGGATTGTTTTCTGTTTTTTATTAGGAATATTTATTGTATAATAATAATATTTATACTTTTAGAAAATATTCATATTAATAATGTCCATATTTTACCCAAAGTTGGGTTAAAACAACTTTTTTTTTAGAATGTACAAGTTTAATCTGCCTTTTTCTATAACTAGATGGTTTTGGGGGGTTGAGGGGCATATATGGGGTGATTCGTCCAGGGTGCCATTTAAGCTAGAACCACCACTGCTCATTGTAGGCAGTTTTTTAACAACACTTCAGTGATTGTTGTTTATAGTGTAACAGGAGTTACTCATGTAGGTGTATAGGGGAAAAAACGGTGTAGGAAAAAATGCGAATAGGGAGGATCAGCTCTGCATTGTAGATGACATCAGTGCATGTGTGACTGGAGGGAAACAGATGGTTTTCATTATGACAGGACGACTGAGGCGGATGTTCACCTGTTTTGAGTCCGGCTGTGGTGAAGATTCAGTCGGAAAGGAATCTTCGTCATAGGAGGTCTAAACGTTAAACACGTTTTTATGTTTCGTTTCAAGCCAAAAGTGAAGTCATCATCAGATGCAGGCAAACTAGATGGTCGACTAGGGCGTCTGTCATCATTTACCCATTCCAAATCTTACAGTATATACTGCTGCGGGACACAGTTAAAGATAGACTGAGGAATGTTGGTAAACAAACAATTTCCCATTGACTTCCATTGTATGGTAGACATAGAATGTAAGTCAATGGGAGTCAGAACTGTATGGGTACAGCAGGCTTAAAAAATCTAAATCTTTGTTTATTCACTGTTTTGAATTGCACTATGGGAGCTTGATTTATTCTCAGACAACTTTTGGTGCTGAAAAGTATGTAACTTTTTGTGAAGTAGCTGTTTAGTTGTAATTCGAATGTAGTTTAATTGTGTTGCTACAAAAAAATGGGGAATGAGATCCAGAAGCTTTTCTGTTACTGTGCAGATTTATTTCTATACATATGTATTACTTATTATACAATATATTTGCAGTTTCAAACTGCTAAAACACTTACTTTGTTAAACTGCAGTAACATTTTTGACATCCAATGTTGTCAGAGCAGAAACTAAGCTTTCATACTGCAATTCAGCTGCATAAATAAAATGAAAAGACCTAATTTTTTTATTTTATAAAATTTTTTAATATATTTTTTTCTATTCTTTATTTCTAAATGGTTTAATTTTGTGTTTTCATTTTAATTTTAAATTGTACTTTTTAATTTTATATTTTAAATACAATACAATAAAATATTACATTAAATTAAATTATTGTTTTAAAATGTATTTTTATTAAATTTTTTTATTTTACTTAAAAATTTTCAAATTTATTTCTTTATTAAATTTTTTTGCTTTTACATTTGATATTTTTAATTTAATTACATTTAATTTTTATATAATTTTACATTTAACTTATTTAATTTTTCAATTTATTTTAATTTTCAATTCATTTCTTTATTTTCATTTTTTATTTTTTTATTTTTTATTTTAATACATTTTAAAATTTACTACATTTTTATGTTTAATTTAATACATTTTTGTTTGTTTTATTTTTAATTTTTTTCAATTTTATTTATTTGACTTTTAATTTTTAATTTTACCTTTTAAATTTTACTAAATTTTAATTTAATTTTACTTTATTTTATTATTTATTTCTTTATTTTCAATTTTTTTTATTTTGTTTTCATTTTAATTTTAAATTGTAGTTTTTAATTACATTTTGTTTATTAAATTAAAAATTACATTAAGTATGTTTAAATGTATTTGTTATTACATTTTTATATTTTTCTTTTTCTTTTTTAATTTTATTTAAAATTGTTTATTTTATTTTATTTAATATTTCCATGAACATATCATTATAATGTCATCAAATTACTGTCATACAGAGTCATGTCAGATAAACAGAGTTCAGTCTTACAAATATAAAAACAGTATTCATTTAGTTTGACAGTGTTCTGGCAAATCCAGTCTCTATTTCTCCTCCAGACTGCTTTATTATCATCTGTTGCATAAAGCCAAACAGCGCCAGCAGAATCTCGGGTATCAGGAAATAGATGTGCAGATCAGCTGTTGCCAAGCACTGGCACAATAAGAGACATTTGATGCTCACCGACTGCACAAACCTCACATTCACATCCAGAACCAGTCTGGCAAAAGACAGGCCACCTTTTATGTTCAATACACATTAACGTTTACATTTAACTGACTAAGATAAGGCTTTGAGCAACAGCTGAAACTTTACATACACACTCTATATACTGCATTATATGTCCCCTTTAATTATTAAGGATTCATTATAATGGTAGTCTCAAACTCAATTCTTGTAGGGCCGCAGCTCTGCATAGTTTATCTCCAATTTATACCTGCTTAATACTCACAAGTAGTCTAGAACACCTTGATTAGTTGGATCAGCTGTCTTTGATTAGGGTTGAAGCAAAACTGTAGAGCCGCGGCCCTCCAGGAATCAAGAATGACTGTAAAGGCTTTCGATTTTAGAAGCTGTCAGGCATTTGATTGTTGTACATTAAGATGTCTCAGACTTCTGTTTCAATATATATAGTTGATGTCAAAATTATATTATTATTATTACTAATTATTATCATTTTTTCCTAACCGTCTATAGAACAAACAACTGTTATAAAATGACTTGCCTAATTACCCTAACCTGCCTAATTAAGCCTTTAAATGTCACTTTAAGCTAAATACTAGTGTCTTAAAAAATATCTATCATGGCACAGATAAAACAAATCAGTTATTAGAAATGAGTTATTAAAACTATTATGTTTAGAAATGTGTTGACTTCCACTCTATATGTAAAAACAGAAATAAAAGGACCACAGTTTGTATAAAAATAAACCTGTAAATACTCCTGAGAGCATGTTGCCGTTTTATATGTGTTTTGATGTGGAAGTTGATTCGTTTACTACAGCTGTTGTCTATTTTCAAGTCTTGTAAATTTCTCATGCTACCTATAGATTTGTATGGTCTGCCATAAAAAAAGTAGTTATTTAAACACTCTAGTTATTAGATGAAAAATGTGGTATTTAAACTGATCTTAGATGGTACATAAATAAAAGAAGTGTTCGTTGCAGTTGAAATCAGAATTTTTGTTTAACGGAAAGACTATTTTCTTCAACACATTTCTAAACATAATGTTTTTAATAACAAATTTCTAATAACTGATTTCTAACACAGGCTCACTCTGAAAACGTAGCCCTATATACGTTTCCAGAGATCGCCAATTATGTAGCCAAAAGTGAGCATGGCTGCATTTTGCATTTAAAACGAGCACTATGGGGCGGTATGATGTTGTTCCTTTTTGCGCTTACCAGCTGATGGACTGCTTTCTTGATGTTACCAGTTTGTCTAGTTAGCTCGCCATGTACGTCAGCGGACTTAAGATGCAGAGAGGAGTTGATCAAAACGACGGGTTTCGAGTCCGGTAAAGACCAGTTCCAGAAAACTGGTAAAATAAAAACAGAAGCCAAAAAATAAAAAAGTGAGAATGTGGAAAAATCTGAAAATGTGGGCAAAATCAGGCAGCTGTGAGGGCTTTTATTTTTCTCGATTGCTTTTGAAATCTGTTGGCTGGGTTTAAGGAAGTGGGTGGATGCTGGTCAAACACTATTGGTTGGGTTTAGGGAAGGAGGAGGGCGGGTCAGTCAATTGGTCAGTCGTTCAGTCAGTCAACAGCGACCTCTGATGGATTTACGCAAGAAGAGCAGGTGCGAATGGCACTCATGAGAGAAATTTAAGATCTTAATGCTGCGTTCACACCAGATGCAGAAGAAGCATTAGCGCGAGTGATTTACATGTTAATTAAATGCAAAGACGCCAATAGACATCCTGCAGCACGATTTGCGCAAATGAAGCGGCACAAGTTGAGCGTTTTGTGTGCTTGACACACTTAACACACGTATCGCGCGGATCACTTGAGTTGGAAAATCTAAACTTCAGCGAACATCGCTCTTGTAGAGGTGTGATTATGACGTAGCGCCTGTTGTTAGTGACCCGGGGGAAAGTCCTCCTGCCAGCATCAGGAGGTGCACCTTAGAATGAATCTAGTGGACTCGGACATAGTTTGAAAGAAATCGACTATCGAATATTGAAGTTTATCCACGCATTCTGGTGTAAACACAGCTTAAAAAGCATACACAGCGCCTTCTGGTGGATTTGCGAAAACAAAGACTGCAAAAAACATACCTCCTGGGACATATATTGACGTTTTTAGAATGAGCCTGGGTTGAATATTTCACTAGATAGTTTTCAAGATACTAGTATTCAGCTAAAAGTGTCATTTAAAGGCTTGAGTAGGTTAATTAGGCAAGTTAGTGTAATTAGGCAAGTCATTGTATAATGACTGTCTGTTCTGTAGACAATCAAAAACTGCTGCTTAACATACTGCTTAAGCTGGGCTAATAATATTGAAAAAAAACACATGCTTTTATTCCAGCCGAAATAAAACAAACAAGACTTTCTCCAGAAGAAAAAAATATTATAAGAAATACTGTGGAATATTTTTGTTTCTCTGTTAAACATCATTTGGAAAATATTTAAAAAAGGAAACAAAATTCACAGAGGGCTTCACAGACTTCAACTGTATGTCGCTCAAAGCTTTAGCACTTGATTGTTTGAAGTTAATGATCTCAGGTAATAATTTGCATTCAGCCTAAAGGATCTGTCATTGTTGTGTGTCTGCGGGGGGTTTCTGTCCTCTGAGTACTATTGAGTTAGTGATGGTTAAGACTATTAGCTGATTGTGTGAGCTGTTAAACTGCTGCTTTCTTACAGCTCATGTCCATCACAACACAAAGAGCTGTGTCCTTCTGATTGCTTTGGGGTTTTTCAGCCTGAAAGTACAGGATAGAGAGCTTTATAGGCCGCTTTGTGAATGTGAATGGGTAAAGGCCCCTACTTCAATCTAGGGCTGGGCAGTACACTGAAAAAAAATAGTCCATTAGATTTACAAAAAATTTTTTAAGGTACACTGAAAAAAATAATTCAGAGATGATTCCTTGGATTTACTCAATTTTTTACGTTAAGTGGCTGTACACAATTTATTTGGGCTGAATTTAAACAAACAAATTAAGTAGAATTGTATTAAATTTAATTAGTTTAAATTCAACACAAATACATTGTTTGCAACAGTTTTTCAGACATCATTTTTTTCAGTGTAAGTGGT
>CAIGQZ010032409.1:7973558-7984336 GCA_903798205.1 Danio tinwini
TATATTCATATTCATATTCATATTCATGGACTTGGACCCACTGCTAACATTTTGCTAGCATGTTTAGGCTTTTTGCTAGAATAAGTTAACATAATAACATCTACAATATGGCATGACAACATGTGCAAACATGATTTAGTTTTGCGCTAACATTTTGCTTGACTTATAACACTCTTAAAGCTTTTAAACAGTTAGTTGAAATGCTACAATGTTTCTATTTGAATTAGCACATTTTTAGCATGAAATAACATTGCTAGCATGTTTCTGCTTTAACATGCTGATGGCCTGTTACTAACATTATTTACCACATAGATGTTACTAGCATTTCAAGATGCTGCTAGTACACTACCTGACGAAAATCTTGTCGCCTATCCAGCAACAACAAATACTAACTTGACTTCTAGTTGATCATTTGGTGTCAGAAGTGGCTTATATGAAAGGCAAAGGCCTCTAGATTACATTTATTTTACCACAATAAAATATGATCATGCCTTGATTTTTAATTATTTAATAGGACACTAAGGTCTGACTTTGCTTAGACAAAAGTCTTGTCACTTAACAGAAATAATGTACAGTACAGAATATAAAGTCATGTTGCAGTGGAAAAAGAATGAATATTGTGACTCCCATGAGCTTGGAGGACTGCATCCATACATCTCTGCAATGACTCAAATAACTCATTAATAAAGTCATCTGGAATGGCAAAGAAAGCCTTCTTGCAGGACTCCCAGAGTTCATCAAGATTCTTTGGATTCATCTTCAATGCCCCCTCCTTTATCTTACCCCAGACATGCTCAATAACATGCATGTCTGGTGACTGGGCCGGCCAATCCTGGAACATCTTGACCTTCTTTGCTTTATTTGCTTTGCTTTCTTTGATGTGTGAAGTATGAGATCTTTTGAAGTATGAGAAGAAACGCTATCCTGCTGAAGAATTTGCTGAAGAATTTGCCCTCTCCTGTGGTTTGTAATGTAGTGGGCAGCACAAATGTCTTGATACCTCAGGCTGTTGATGTTGCCATCCACTCTGCAGATCTCTCGCATGCCCCCATACTGAATGTACTCCAAACCATGATTTTTCCTTCTCCAAAATATGACTGATTTCTGTGAGATTCTTGGGTTCATGCGGGTTCCAATAGGTCTTTTGCAGTATTTGTGATGATCGGGATGCAGTTCAACAGATAATTCAGCAAAAAAATCTACTTCTCCAAATGATAAACTAGAAGTCAAGTTATTATTTGTTGCTCTTACAACTGGAATCAACGACAAGACTTTTGTTAGGTAGTGTAAATGAATTATTATGTATATGAATATGAATTGTTAATGCGCTAGTCATGTTTTGCTAGCATGTTTGAGTGAAATCAGCACTGTTGGACCAATGAGATTAGAGAGCCAGAACTGTGTCTCTCTATTGTTAGAGTCACTGCTGTTATGGCTGAATCAGTTTTTAACACCGAAATTACTTCACCTTTGCAAATTTCCCACAGTGGGTCTATCACACACTGGTTATTTTTTCCCACCCGTCCATCATTGCCATTGTGATTCAAGCGCACACACGCACACACGTAACATAAGTGTTCACTACAACTCATTAGGGCTTCCTGAAGCCGCCACTCCTCTCCTGGAGCTGCATTAGTGAAATGAGATAAGCAGATTGATGAAGACGGCCGCTAATTTCTCCCTGCTGATCGACGAGCTTTGTGCTGAGTCCAACATCATTACTTTAATCAGCTAAAACTTCTCGTCTCAGCATGACCGTCCATTTAGTGCCGCAGTAAACACAGATTCAGGACTTCCTCGTGTTTGTTCCTCATACGATTATGACAAGATGTAAAAGAAATCTTTTGTGTTCAGCTCAAAATACCTGGCAGATCTTTTGTTATACTGCTGTATGTTTAAAATGACATTTTTGAAGTGGGAATAAATACAATGGACTCTATCATACATTGAACATAATGTTGCGGCAGAAGCAACACAAGTGGTATTTTGCTAGCTTCAGCTCAGCGCAGGTAACTTTTTCGCATCTTGCGCTGAGTTGTTTGAATAGCAACTGCATTTGTGTTCATTTTTGCACCCATAGGTGTAATGGTTTGAAAAGTAGGTGTGTTAAGGCACATTTTTGGTCTGTTGTTTTGAGGCAGCTGAAATAGACCGCACCATTAAAACCACAATTTGAAACAATTGACTAAAAGCTGCTCTAAAGTCAGTGGTGCAGTTTTTATTATTATTATTATTATTGTTATTATTATTATTATTATTATATTATTGTTATTATTGTTATTTACAGATCATTTTAGTAAAACACTTTGCTTAATACATGTTGCTTATTACACACATGCAGTTTTTCTATTTGCATAGTCTGACATGTAAATAACGCAACATAGGCTCACTCTGAAAACATAGCCCTATATACATTTCTAGAGATTGTAAATTCAATCGGTGCTTTAAAAACACTCATCGGTTGGGTTAGGGAAGGAGGAGGGTGGGTCAGTCGATCGGTCAGTCAGTCGACAGCGGTCTCTGGTGGATTTACGCAAGAAGTACAGGTGCGAATGGCACTCGCTAGAGACATTTGAGATCTCAAAAAACTTTCACAGCAGCCTCTGGTGGATTTGTTAAAACAAAAACTGCAAAAAATGTAGCAGCTGGGATGTATTTGGCGCTCTCCAGAAATGTATGTAGTGGTACGTTATCAGAATGAGCCTGGGTTGAAATAACGGATGTGCCATGGCGTGACCGCAGCTCTTAAAAGGAATGGGATATGAGATTCTGATTGATTTAATGCACATTATGCCCAAAACATACCCATAACTTAATAAAAGAATAAAGCAAAACCTGTAAGACTATGCGCTGGGCATGCAGACTGTTTTTCTCATTCTTAAAACAGTAAAAGTGGATTCGGACATGCCCTAAGTGCACCTGTGCAGTGAGCTTTAGATTATGTGTTTGGATGATTAATATAGAACCCAATGTGCTTTTAGTGTGCGTCCTTTTCAATGCAAATGAGCTGCTACTTGGTATTCAGAACAGGGCGGAGTTTTAAAACCTTTGCTTTGGATGGTTAGAAATCAGAATAAGCAATATGATTGACACGCAAGTAAGATTATTTTGTTTAGTAGAGTTTTTCCAGTTGCCTTGGAACATTGCTTTTTCAACATAGGCTCATTCTGAAAACATAGCCCTATATACATTTTGGGAGATCGCAAATTATGTAGTCAGAAGTACGTATGGCTGCATTTCGTCTTTAAAACAAATGCTACAGGGCGGTATGAGGCCGCTACTTTTCGCGCTTACCTGCCAAACACTTACCTCCGTATGGATGGCTTTCCCGCTGTTACCAGTTTGTCCAGTTAGCTAGCCATTTACGTCGATGGACATGGGACGCAGAGAGGAGATGACCACGACGATAGGCTTCGAGTCCAGTGAAGAACGGTTGCAGAAAGCAGATGAGACAAAAACACAATCCAAAAAATAAAATAAACTAACAAATAACAGGGTGAGTCATTTAGTCAGTCAAACAGTCAGTCGACAGCGGCCTTTGGCGGATTTATGTGAGAACAGCAGGCGTGAATGGAGATCTCAAAACGAATACACAGCGGCCTCTGGTGGATTCGCAAAAACAAAAACTGCACAAAAAAAACTTGGCTCCTTAGTCAATGCAAATGTATGAGAATAGAATGATGTACGTAACGAATGATGTGAAATGCAAGATATTTGTCATAAACCTGTAGAATTTGCCTCAAATGCATTTTTTGCACAAAATAACCAACCATCATATTGTTGTAACTACAGCTGCTGACATTTTCCTCACAAAGCTGCAGAATTACTTTATGAGCAAAACTAAAATATTGCATATATTGCATAAAATATAGCATTTTACACATAACATTTGCGAATAAAACAATTTTCATCCTCTGTGTTCAAGATAATAAAAACATCTGATTCATATCTGCCGTCATTTATAATAATAATAATATTAATACATTTTATTTAAAGCGCCTTTCAAGAAACTCAAGGTCACTGTACAACATCATATCCAAAATTTAATCATTAAAAATAAACCAATAGTATAAAAATAGAGAAGATGATAAAATACAAGACATGATACAGAGTCTGGTATGCAGTTATAAAGAGTAAGTTATTTTGAACAGATGAGTTTTAAGTCTGGATTTAAACAGAGGGAGAGAGTCAATATCGGGAGGAAGAGAATTCCAGAGTTTGGGAGCAGAGTGACTGAAAGCTCTGCTCCCCATTGTGCTGAGACGGGCAGAGGGAACAGAAAGGTGAATGGAGGAGGAGGATCTAAGAGAGCGGGAATGAGTGGTGATATGGAGAAGATCAGACAAGTAAGAAGGTGAGAGGTTATAGATGGCCTTGAATGTATGCAGGAGGATTTTATTTTCTACTCTGGGTTTGATTGGAAGCCAGTGCAGATCTTGTAAAATGGGGGTGATATGGTGAAAAGATGGAGTTTTGGTGATGATGCGGGCAGCTGAGTTCTGGACCAGTTGAAGCTTATGGAGGGATTTCTGTGAAGGACCATAAAGGAGAGAATTGCAGTAATCAATGCGTGAAGTGACAAGGCTGTGTACGAGAATAGAGGTGGAGTGAGCGGTGAGAGAGGAGCAAAGACGATTTATATTAATAATATTACCAAGTCTGCATATTTTCATCTTCGTATTATGAGACTGGAAAGAGAGTAAGCTGTCAAGGATGACACCCAAACTCTTAACCTGAGGAGAGGGGGAGACTGAAGTGCCATCTATAGTAAGTGAGATGGAGTCAGATTTAGAAAGGGTAGATTTGGTGCCAACAAGCAGAATTTCAGTTTTATCACTGTTAAGTTTTAAGAAATTTGAAGTGAACCAGCATTTATGCATATATTGGTGTTTTAGTTCAGTATTATGTTTTTGTGGTTTATTAAAATGAGCTAATGGCAGACTGTGTATGTCTGTGTACAACTCATTCAGGGCGGAACATTTTTCTGATAATGTATTCTTATGCATCGCCTTACAGCAAGAAGGTCACTGGTTTGAGCCCCGGCTGGGTCAGTTGGCATTTCTGTGTGGAGTTTGCATGTTCTCCCCGTGCATGTGTCCCACGTGGGTTTCCTGTGGGTGCTTTGGTTTTCCCCACAGTCCAAAGACATGCACTATAGGTGAATTGAATAAGCTAAGTTGGCCGTAGTGTATGTGAGTGTGTGCAAGAGTGTGTGGGTGTTTCCTAGTGTTGTGTTGTGGCTGGGAGGGCATCCACTGCGTAAAACATATACTAGATAAGTTAATTCCGCTGTGGCGACCCCTGATTAATAAAGGGACTAAGCCGAAAAGAAAATGAATGAATGAATGCTTTTTTCTTGTGCTTTTTTTTTACACCAGTCAGTGATCTGTAACTGAAGGCGTTGTATTTCAGTATGAAAGTGTCTATATTATATGATCTGTCTGCAGAGCTGCTTTTAAAGCGTCATAGCATCTGATGAGCTACAACGTGGATGCATCTTAATAGATTGGATGTTTTTAAACACCAGATTAAGTTTGATGATCTAATTTCTCTGTATATACTCTGTGAAGGCAGCATTTCTAGTGTTCATGCTTGAGAGGCTTCAGCACCCCAAAATCTTTTCAGGCTATACACACTAGTGAGACACTGCCTCCTTCTGGTGGATTAAATATTATGTATACTTTATAGTATAATGAGAAGTTTATTCAGGATGTTCTTCATGGCCTGTGACAAAAGTTTATGATATGTTATGCATTCCTATGATTTGTTTTTATTTGTTGATATTTTTTAGAATTATGATTTTGTCTATTATTTGCTTACAAATATGAGAACATTTTGCAATTAATATTGCAATGAATTAAACAGCTAATCATAAGAATTTTGTGTTGCATCTGTTATTGGGAGTTGCTATCTGCGGTAGAGAATATTGGGAAATGTAGTTTAGTTTCAAGTTGCCTAAACAGTATAGAAGATAAAGTAGTAGCATTTTTAATATCTTTTCTAGTATTTTTTTTATTCTAATTTAGTGCATTATGATTAAGGAAAAGTGAATGTAATAATTACACATAATTTGCATAATTAAAACTTAATAAAAAGGGCAAACATTGCATTCTTGAGGAATAAAATGATTAAATTAACATGAAATAACTTGATGTAATATAAAATTAATAAATAAGCTAAAATAACTTAATAAAATGCCATAAAATTGTCATGTTATTTTAGTTTCATAAAGATCCTTTAATAGATAAAAATTGTTTTATTTTTAGAATTAGTTTCAGAATAAAAAAAACTAACAAATATCAATTAATAATAACATTAAATGTTAATTATATTAATATTATTAATTAATTAATTAAGACTATTTTTAAGCTTTTTTATATAATAAAATATACATACATTTAGAAAACAGAGAACATTTCTAAATATATGTACTACAGTATTGTGGCTTTCTTTACATTATATGACCAGTGATATTACTAAAAGCATTTTTGATTGTCCTTCCTTGATTGTTTGTGAAACGTCCCATTGATCAGTAAACTTTAGTTGGTTATGGAACAGTTACATTATTGATTTAATTTTAATACACTTGTTTCTGTGGCAGCTTTATTTGATCGGACGTAAACTGCTCTTAATACTAAAGAAATATACACTGTACAAAATGTAATTACAAAAAGCCAAGCCAACCAACATTTCTGTGTTGCTTTAAGTTAATCAGGTTAAATTTAGTTTAATATTTTAATCTGTTTAATTTATGTAACTTGAGATGACTGAAACATTTCATTTGATTCAACAAAAAAATGTAAGGCAGCATTTTTTTTACAGTGAACAAAACAAAAACAGTTGCATATAAACCTGTGCACTATTTGTTTTTGCCACTAGGAGACAGTGCAAGAATATAAAATATGAGCTTTTTAAATCACCCAGAGATCCTGTTTGTCCCATCCATGGTTTTGGTTTGCAAAATAAAGTCCTTCAACCACCACACACACGCAATGTTTATTGGGGAAAATGAGCAAGACTTCACACTGGAGACAGTACGCTGTTAATTTCTTAGATTATTGCGTAAGCTCTGTCATCCAGAATTCAACAGCTGTTTCAACAAATGTAGCTGTGATTTATCCAGCTTTCAGAAAGCCTGTTGATTCAATACTGAGCTAAAGTTCGACTCAGAGAAAAACTCCACACCAGATGAGCATCAGAGGGAATTGTGGGAAAACGGCCATAACGGATATTAAAGCTTAACATCTACCCAGGGGGGTTGTTGCTTAGTTAACACCTGAAATCACACTTACTAGTAGACAAAAAACTTTGAATGAGTGCAAATTAATGTGTACACTGCAGAAAAAATGAATAAAAAATGCTTTTTACTACTTTCACTTTCACTACTTCATACAGTTTTTGTCTTGTTTCGTATGGGCTGAGCAAAATAATCTTATTTCAAATCGAAAACAAGATTATTTTGCTTATCTGTTGAAATATTTTGCTTGTTTTAAGAAAAATCTCACTTTATTTTAACATATTTCTAAAAACAAGACAATATTTTTTACTTGTCTTGAAAAAAGCTTCTTGATTTAAGAATTTTGACCTGAAACAAGAGGAAAACTCTAAGTAAGAATTTTATTTTGTGCAATCATAGCATCCTAATGTGACGCAAATCTTTTCAAAGGTCACAAAAAAAAAAATGGAAATGCAAATTAGGTGAGTTTCTGTTAAGTAGTGGCTCGCTATAGTATTGGTACCCTAGCAACCAACAGTAAAACAAGGCAAGATGAATGGAGACCGCTGATTGTTTGTTATACGTCAGAGTTTACTTATTCATTTCCATCTCACATTATTTACATAAACCACCTTAAAGGAGTGTAAAACATTATTATTATTGCAAATTAAGGTATTTTTATTAGAAATGTGGCATTTCCATGACTCTTTTCTACTTCAAAATGTGTATTAACACAGGGTAACGGAAACCCATCTACTGTGACTTTTAATATATTTTCTGTTTCTATGTACATATTCTTGATGATTTGCGAACAATTAGTTTATGGATTTGTTTATTTATTTAGAATGTAAATATACATAGTAATTTTTCCATGTTTCCATGTTGTTAGATTACTGTGCATTTGGAAAATTTCCTTTACTTATATTTGCATCTAATACACAATACATAGATAATGTACACAAATTGTTGTTTTGTTGTTTGCTTAAACAGTAAACATTGTGGTTGAGCATTACACTACATAATGAAGCTGAAATATGTTGCCCACAGTGGAAGGTTTTGAGCTTCATTCTGAAAACAAAAGATGCCCAATAGTCTTAGTCATAATAGTGGCGAAAGGCTACTGTTGCTGTCACAAAACAATCACATGTTTTTGGATCTGACTGACCGATAAATAACAGGCTCTTACTGTATTTCAGTGTTATTTTAGAGTACAGTAGCTGTTTACAGTTTGCACTCTGTTCAACAATTGTGCACAGGATTTTAGACACAACATGTTTGTGTTCTGTGCATGCAATCAATTATGTGCTTTGATTAAAGTTCTTTTTATATTTACTATTGGCAAAGTTTGAGAGAAAAATAATAGAAAAAAAATGACAGCAAGGAAGTGTTATAGAACCATTACTTATAGAACCCAGAATTGATTTGGAATGGACAACAGAAATGTAATAAGTTTACATATTTGTAAAACACACACACACACACACACACACACACACACACACACATATATATATAGAGAGATAGACAGGTATATATATATATATATATATATATAAATAAAAGTGTAAGAATTCATACAATTTTGTTTGTACTAAAACGTATGATTTGTAAAAAAGAGGTGTGTGCCTAAATCCCACCCCTAATCCACTGGGGGATGGGACATGATACGTGAATGAGATCATACAAATACATACAAATTAGCCACTAAATCAAAACAATGCAAATTGCTATGAAATTTCAATAGATAGATTGACAGACAGACAGACAGACAAAGATCCACCCCTAAAAGCCAAATTGTGCTAAAATGTAGGAATGAGATTGCACAAATTTACCAGAATAAGCCAGTAAATCAAGCTTACAAATTGCTGTAAAATTTGAGATTGATAGATAGATAGATAGATAGATAGATAGATAGATAGATAGATACATAGATAGATAGAACAGACCAGTTTCACAAGGAAATTTAACCATTTTACATATTGTCAGAAAAGTGTCGAATTCGTACAATTTGATTTATACAAAAACCTACAATTTTCAAAAAAGGGGACTTGTCCTCAAACCCCACCCCCAATCCGTCAATGGTGTCGTACTAAAGAGTAGGAATGAGATTGTACAAACTTATACAAATTAGGCGCTAAATCAATGTTACGAATTGCTGTGAAATTTTATTAGACAGGCAGAGATAGATAAATAGATCAGCCCAATCTCATATGGAAATGTAACCATTTTACGTATTGTCAGAAAAGTGTCGAATTCGTACCATTTGGTAGAATTTCTTTTTTTACAAATTTTTTTCGATTTTTAAAAGGAGGCGTGTCCCCAAACCCCACCCCCAAACTGTCATTGGTGTACTACTACAATGTAGGAATGAGATTGTACAAATTTATGCGAATTAGGTGCTAAATCAAAGTTACGTGTTGCTGTGAAATTTCATTAGACAAACATAGACATTTATTTTATTTGATTGATCAAATTTGATTTATATGAAAACGTATGATTTTTAAAAGGAGGTGTCCCCAAACCCCACCCTTACACTGCAAAAAAATGCTGTGTTCCATGTCAATGACCTGTTAGCTATATGAGAATGAATGTAGCATGTTGAAGTGCTCTGTGTGTGTGTGTGTGTGTGTGTGTGTGTGTGTGTGTGTGTGTGTGTGTGTGTGTGTGTGTGTGTGGAAACTGGTGGTCTAGCTCTGTGATTGTGCTCTGTGTGTGTAACCCAGCACTGCCCAGTCCTCCGGGACCCGCTGCTCCTTACAAAAGGCCAGCATGGGAAATGCCAGCCAGTTCCTCCTCTCCTCTCTCTCTTTCTGAACATTCTTAAGTCGTTGTGTCAGATATTGAACAGCCCCTCCTAATCCTCTTTCTGCCTCTACATCTCTTTCACACACTCCTCTTTCTCTCCTCCTCCTCGAGTGTTTATACACCCGAAACCTGATTTCCTAACAAGGCAAACCCTCGGCCAGTCCCCACAGTGCACTTTCACACCCAATATGGTCGTCCTGCTCTTTTATTGTGTTGCCCAGAGGAGCGCAGGGCTCATGTGTGCAGAAACGTGCCGGACAAACCACACAAGACACGCTTGAGAAGAGAAACATGACGGACTGTAATAGATGTGGAAAAAACTATCGCACGGCAGTCAAGAGAGCAGAAGTGCACTGGAAATGACTTTGAAACTTAATAAAATGGTTGTAAATTTCACAAATGATTGCAAAGTTGGACAATTTGCAGATTGAGTCATATGTCAAAATTTTTTTTACGTGTGATACCATAAAAGAACCATTTTTGGGTGCCTAAAAAAACCTTTCATTAAACAATTATTAACCATTTTTTATGTCAAAAACCATTTTGGGTGGATGGATGGATGGATAGATAGATGAATGGATCATTTAATGGGTGTATAGACAGACAGACAGACAGAGATAGATGGATGCATGGATCATTTAATGGATGGATGGGTGGATAGTTGGATGGATGGATGGATGGATAGATGGATATGTGGATGAATGGATCATTAGATAGATAGATAGATAGATAGATAGATAGATAGATAGATAGATAG
>CAIGQZ010032409.1:7989927-8005987 GCA_903798205.1 Danio tinwini
TATATAGTATTTTATGTTTTTATTTTTTTATTTTGTTTAATTTTAAATTGAATTTTATTTGTACTTTTTATTTTATGAAACAAACATAAATTTAATGTAATGTAATTTAATTTACGAATATGTATTTATTTATTTACAATTTTAATTTATAAATTTGTAAAATTTAGTTTCTAAAATATATAAATAAACATAATGCCTTGTGTTTGTTTGTTTGTTTGTTTATTTAATTTTATTATTTTTGTTTAATTTAATTAAATTTAATTATTTTATTTTTATTTAATTATTTAAAATATATATTTTAGTAATTATATTTTATTATATTTTGTTCTATCATTTTTAATTTTATTTAATTTTATTATTTAAGAATTTATTAATTTATTTTTATTTTATTTTATTTGATCACTTCTACTTTTGTTTTATTTTATTATTTACTAATGTATTATTTTTTTATTATTAGAATTTTATTTTATTTTGTCACTTTTCATTTAATTTAATTTTATTATTTACTAATTTATTAATTTGTTATCATTTGTGTTATTTTATTTTGTTTTATGATAAAACAGTAATTACATTTATTCTACAAATGTAAAAACATGGTCAACCTTTGATATAGGGATAGTCAAAGGGTTACTTATATTGTGTTATATTTAATTCTATCACTTTTAATTTTATTACTTACAAATTTATTAATTTATTATTATTTGTATTTAATTTTATTACTTTTAATCATATTTAGTTTTATGTTTTACTCATTTATTCATTTATTATTATTTGTATTTTATTTTATGATAAAACAGTAATTACATTTAATTTATTTTACAAATATTAATTTAAGTTATTATTCTATTAAAATTTTGCCTGTAAATGTAACTAAATGTAGAATTCAGTTTCTAAAAATATGCATAAACATAATGCCTTGTGTTTACTGTATTATTATTATTTTTCATTTTATTTTATTAACATTTTTATTGTAACAATGTTTTTAAATTTTATTTTATTTGCCAATATGAATTAAATTTCTACTCTATTTAAGTATTTTTTTGCTTCTAACATACAAATGAATGTAGAATTCAGTTTCTAAAAATATACATGTCTTTGTTGTTTGCATCTCTGCAGTTTGCCGGTTAGCCTGCCACCGGAAGTGTGAAGTCAAGGTAAGAAACTAAGCATGCTTGATTTATCACACAAAAAATCAGATGTGTCTGACCTCAGATGACTCTCTTTTTAATGGCTTTTGCATTCAAAATAAAAACATTATAAGAAAATTGGGATTTAAGCTACATTTGGTTTTCCATTACAAGGTTGTGAGTGTTCAGAACTTCCCTAAATGGCTGTGTCTACATACACAGGTTAGGCTCCTTTTTGTCAAACAAAAATCACATTTTCTGTCCAGATGCCAAACCAACCTTATCACAGAGGACATTTTCTGCCTTGATAGTGGACAAACGTGTCTGGACGAGGAAAAGTTTTGATATACTCGCAAATCTAAAAACAACAACTGCGTGATGTCTAGGACATGTTTGTCTTGGCTGATTCCTTTCTTCTTCTGAAGTACCCTTCCTGAAATGTGTTTTCCTGTGTGACAGGGCTGTTTTTAAGGCTGTTTTGAGAGTAAGTGTGTTTGAGATTGGCAAGTAGGTGGGATATTTTGTTCTATAACTTTCTGAGCTGCCTTTGTTTTGACCATTCTAAGGAGGCATCCTAATCTTACATATACCATCAGTTTGAGGGAGTGATAGACATTTATATACTGTAGTTTATACATTTACTTTAATAGAATAGACTGCAGAGGCCAAAAACTCATGCAAAGTGCACAGATTTACTGTTGAGTGTGTTGATGCTGGTTTGTTGCTAAACAAAAAAATCAGACACTTTATTAAGCATTATATATATGGCACACAAAAACATAGAGACTCATCATGGCTCTTTACATTTTATTTTATACTTTAATTTAATTTACAATTATTGTAATTGTATTGTTTTTTTAAGTAACAGCAAATAAAATAAATAACAAATAAACAAATACATACTTGAGATTTGTTTTTTAGATTGTGTTGACATCCTAGTTAAGCCCATAAAGGTAAAAATTTATTTTAATATTTACATAATTTTTATTTATTAAAAACATATTATATTTACATGATATATGTTTATTTATATATTTTTGTAGTTTTTTTTTTCTTATCCACTTGTCATTTTCAATGTTTTTATTTTGACACAACAATTCAGAACTATATATCGCATGGCATTTTTCATCAAAAATAAATCTATATTTATTTAAGAATATTTAGAAACTTTTATTTGAACAAAACAAATATATAGAGCAAGTAGAGCACATAAACATCCCAAACATAAACACAGAAACATATAGAGCACATAAACATCATGCTATATTACTTTTAACAAATCATTTTTATTTAAGAATCACTGTAATCTGCACTTTTTACTTAATATTTTATTTTTAAATATTTTATTTAGTGCATTATTATTATTTTTTTAAGTAACAGTACACAAATACTTGACATTTTTAAACATTATTTTTTATTTTAATTTATTTATATTTATTTTAAGTAACAATAATAACACACATACTTGAGATTTTTCTAAATTTTATATATATTTTTTTATTTTACTCAATTTATTTAAATGTAAGTTTATTTAATTTTATCACCCATTGTGTTAACATCCTAGTTAAGCCCATAATAAACAGTAAACAATATATAATATTTACATAATATTTATCTATTAAAAACATTATATTTACATAATGTTACATAATGTTATATATTTACATAATGTTATATATATTTAATAGTTTTTTCTAATCAACTTGCAATTTTCAATGTTTTTATTTTGACACAACAATTCAGAACTATATATCGCATGCCATTTTTCATCAAAAATAAATCTATATTTATTGAGAATATTTATAAACTTATATTTGAACAAAATACATATATAGAGCAAGTAGAGAACATAAACATCCCAAACATAAACATATAGAGCACATACACATCATGCTATATTACTTTTAACGAATATTTTTTATTCAAGAATCACTGTAATCTGCACTTTTTCTTTTACTTTTTTTATTTATTTAGTGCATTATTTTTAGTTTTTTTAAAGCAGTACACAAATACTTGACATTTTTAAACATTATTTGATATTGTAATTTAATTATATTAATTTTAAGTAACAAGTCACAAATACTTGATATTTTTTAATTTATTTTTATTATTTTATTTATTTTACTCAATTTATTTTTATTTAATTTTATTTAAATTGTATCACCCATTGTGTTAACATCCTAATTAAGCTCATAATAGACAGTTAAAAATATATAATATTGGCATAATATTTATCTATTAAAAACATATTAAATTTACATCATATTTATCTATATATTTTAATAGTTTTTTTCCTATCAACTTGCAATTTTCAATGTTTTTATTTTGACACAACAATTCAAAACTATATCGCATGCCATTTTTTATTAAAAAATAAATCTATATTTATTTAAGAATATTTAGAAACTTATATTTGAAAAAAATAAATATATAGAGCAAGTAGAGCACATAAACATATAGAGCACATAAACATCATGCTATATTACTTTTAACAAATATTTTTTATTCAAGAGTCACTGTAATCTGCACTTTTTAGTATTTAATGCAATACATTTCACACTGTAAAAAAAAGTTGACTCAACTTTAAATTTTAAGGCAGCAAACGTCAGGATATTTTTGAGTTGACTCAACTTTCAACCCAATTACTGCACTTGACTCAATTTAAGTTGAGTAAACACAAAAATGTCCTGAAGTTTGTTGCCTTACAATTTTAAGTCAATTTTTTTTGTGTAGTTCTTAGTTACCTCCAATTGCACCTCATAATTTAGGTGCCTTAAAATGCACCCTATATAGACAGGTTTGAATGTAGTGCTCCCCATCATCTCTGAGCTGCATCTGGCAGCTATTATTGTGTGTGTGTGTGTTGGTGAAGTGTGTATGAGTGTGCTTTTGTGTTTTGCCTACTGCTCTGCCACTTTGTGCGCCACAGGAAATTCCAGAGGTGCGAAGAAGGCCTGTGTGTGTTTTTGAGTCCTGATGAGTTTGCTTTTGC
Organism: Danio tinwini; assembly: GCA_903798205.1. NCBI lineage: Eukaryota > Metazoa > Chordata > Actinopteri > Cypriniformes > Danionidae > Danio > Danio tinwini. Next base: position 7,994,047 of record CAIGQZ010032409.1, read on the forward strand.
TGAAGCACTTCTCTGCATTCTTTGTAGAAAACAGGGTTCATATGGTCCTGGAAAAATCCTGGAATTTTGACAAGGCATTTTCCAGGCCTCCAAAAGTTTTAGAAAAACAAATAAACCCAAAATGTTTTGAAAAAGCTATAGAAATTTGCTTAACAAACAAATTTAACTTTCTATTGGGCACAGGTTGGGACTGCAGGCAGGCCAGTCAAGTCCTTGTATCCTCGTCCCTGGAAAAGATGTCTTGAAGACAGCATATTGTGAATATTGACAAGGCATTTTTCAGGCCTGAAAAAGTTTTGGTAAAACAAATTAACCCAAAATGTTTTGGAAAAGTCATGAAAATTTGTTTAACAAATATCTGTGTACTTGAATATATTTGAGATGATAATATTGGGTAAGTTTGAAGCCATGGCACAGTCTGTACCTTCACGTGAAGTTCTCTGCATGGGGTAAAAAAAAGCAACTCGCAGTTTCAGCTTCACTCTCTTTCACTCGCTTTCACCGTAATTAATCAGAATAAGAATAAGAAAGAGTTTTATTGCCAGGTATGTTCACACATACGAGTATTATGCCCCAAGTCTAGGGGGAAAACAACATGGGCATAATAAACGGAAAAACAAATGTGTTGGGGTGGTGGATTTCCCAAACAAAACTAAAACTTAATGCAAAAGATCCACTTTAGTCGACAACCAAACTCGGACACTCAGTTGAGATTAATTGAATAGATTTAGTATAGATAAAAAATAGTAATTTTAAATGAGCATTTCTTCAGGGTGGCCACAGGCCAAAATAACAAAAAAAAAGAATCTGCAAAGTAAATGAACTAAATTACCTATAAATATGTAAAGAAAAATACAGGAAGCTTACCTTTCTCCCTAAACATAGTCAAAAGTAATCGAAGAAATAGGAAGGCCACCCCTACAAATTCAAACTCTCAAAAAGATTTAACGCATGAACAATGGTACAATATTAAATGTTGATCGTTGGCCGAAGGGATAAGGGAAGTCCAGGAGCTTCACTCCCAGCAACCGTGGCACAACAAATGAGCTCCTCGAACCCTACCAGAAGTTCCTTTTTATATAGGCCTCCAAGACCAGCAGCCAATCAGAGCACGAATCACGCCAGCATGGGAGTCTATGGGATAACAAAGAAAACAACAAGAAGGCAGGACAAAGAAAAAGACCTATGCTATGTGTAATAATAATAATAAAAAAAGATAATAAACTTTAGTTGTAACAACGAGGAATTTGTTTTCGTGACAGAGCTTCTACAGTGCCACAGAATTAGACAGGACAAAAAACAGATAAGAAATATATATTTTTAAAAAGAAGTAAGTGGTGAATGCAAATATACTAATTAACAAGTGTATGTACAGGTATATTACTATGTACCATGTTATTTTGTGCAGCTGTTACAAAATGGCATGTAAAATATGTTGTTAAGTAAGTGTATATGTGTATAAACGTGTATAGCAAGTAGTGATGTTTGTTTCACAATTACTACCATCAAGTGTTCATGAGATGGATTACCTGAGGGAAGAAACTGTTTCTGTGTCGGGCTGTTCTGGTGCGCAGTGCTCTGTAGCGTCGACCAGAAGGTAAAAGTTCAGAGGCAGTGTGCTGGGTGTGAGCAGTCCAGAGTGATTTTGGCAGCCCTTCTGCTCGCTCTGGATAAGTACAGTTCTTGGAGAGTAGGGAGGGTTGTACCTTGTCAGCAGTCTGAACTATTCGACGTGGTCCTCGGAGGTCAGATTTCGTAGCTGAGCTTAACCAGACAGTTACTGAAGTGCAGATGACTGATTCAATGATGGAGGTGTAGAACTGTTTCAGCAGCTCCTTTTGAAGGTTGAACTTCCGCAGCTGATGAAGAAAATACAGCCTCTGTTGAGCTTTTTTAACAATGGAGTCAATATGAGTGCTCTTCAGGTCCTGAGAGATGGTGGTGCCCAGGAACCTGAATGACTCCACTGCAATGTCACACTAAGATCTCAGCTGTCATAATGTCAGACTGAGCGACAACGAAAATGCGGCAAACACTGAAGAAAACTCCCCTGAGGTTTGACGTCATCCATCTGTAACACTTTCACTTTCTCGCGTTTTGAAATGATTCCTCACAGCAAACATTAACAATCTGTAGCAGCCATTTTGCACACGGCGTGTCTCAGTAATAAAACCAGGAAGATAAAAAACTGTTTTGACATTTCCCTGCGGTCATGTGGATTGCGTCATCAGATTCGGCACTCCTATTGGTTCTTGGATTGAAGTCATCGCAGCTGTTGTCACACTGCCCGAAAGTGAAATCTTCTGACACTGCCAGAACTTCACCAGAGAGAAAATCTGAGGGAAAGGCTGTCGGTGAACATGTCAAACCAACGATCAAAGACCACAGATTTTAGCCTAGGATTTCAGCAATCTTTTAGAATTTCCCAAATTTGTCTCCGACAACCAAATCGTGGTTGAAATCCCACAGTGTGAGCAGGGCTTTAGATACTGTGAGTGCTAAAGGCTAATTTGTACTATTTTTATGTGCACATTTCTAAAAAAAATTCCACACCGAAAGCAAGATACAGACATAAAAACATATATTAACTACATAAATTGTTATCTATTTTATGATATGCTGTAAAAAAGTTGAACATGCATTTTTTTCTTATTTATATAAGTAGACATTACATAAAGCATTAGGTCATGCATATTCACCTAAAAGTTTTGGACAAGTCATGGAAAAGTCCTGGAATTTTTACTAATAAAAATGTGTATGAGCCCTGTAGAAACTACAGGATGTCTTGAGATGTTTTGTCTTTAAGTGAAAATAAGACAAGAAATGAGCAGGAAGGGGCTTTTGGGGTTTGATAGATTGCGTCTGATTTGGGAGGACGGCTGTGACACACTGAAGCTCCTTTGATTAAACTGAGATTAAGGCTCAAAAATGCTCTAGATCTGTTTAGAGACATGTAACAACTTCCCCAGCCAGAATCGGAGTGGAATGTCCGAACCCACGATCCAAGAATGGATGCAATTCGTTTCCTGCCATTAGATAAAAGAGGAAAATGACAATGAATGATGCAGAGCGAGTCTTTAGATTCCTCCCATTTTCGAAAGTATTTATTGCGGAAATGAGACTAAAGTTGACGTCAAACACCAGTTGTGTTACAAAAAAATTAAGACATGAAAAGTGAAGATAACATCTCCTCTGAGACATTTAATGGCATGTTTTTACTTTGAAAGTATTTATTTGAGTTTTTGTTTTATATTTAATGTTACATTAAGCTATATTATGTTAAATAAGGTTACATTCTGGTATATTACAGTACATGAAGTTACATTGTTACACTACCTTTAGATATGTTACATTATATTATGTTACATTACGTTAAATAAAATTGTTACATTAAGTTAAGAAAAGGTCAATTACATTAATTTATTAACGTTAAGTTACGTTAAATTGCAAATAGATAAATTGAGTTGTGTTACATTGTTACATTGCGATAGGTGTACTTAAAGTATTTATTTTTTTGTATTTTAAATGACATTAAGTTATTGTTACACTACCATAAGACAAGTTACGTTACATTATGTTAAAGTTGTTACATTAAGTTAAGGAAAGGTAAATTATGTTGCATCAAGTTATGTTACATTAAGTTACGTTAGATTAAGATACATTACATTTTTAAGTTTGCATTAAAAGTATTTCTTTTATTTTGTATTTTACATTACATTAAGTTATATTATTACTCTACCTTAAGATGCTTTACACTGCATTGTTACATTACATGTACGGCAATGTAATGTTACGGCAATTGTTAAGTTACGTTTAATAAAGTTATGTTAGGTTACATTGTTACATTATATAAAATTTCATGAAGTTACTTTAAGTTATTTTAAATTACATTGTTTAGAAAAGGTAAATTACATTGTGATACTTTGCGATACATTACAAGACGTTAAGTTACGTTAGGTTTAAATTAAGTTACGTTGTTACATTTTGTTAAGTTTACCTTAAAAGTTGTTTATTTAATATTTTACATTACATTAAATTAAATAAAGTTTTGTTACATTAAGAAAAAATAAATTGCTTTGTTACATTACATTAAGTTATGTTACTTTAAGTTACATTACATTAAGATTACATTACATTAAGTTTACTCCGAAAATATTTATTTTATTTTATATTTTGACTTATTTTGATTTGTGTGTGTGTGTGTGTGTGTGTGTGTGTGTGTGTGTGTGTGTGTGTGTGTGTGTGTGTGTGTGTGTGTGTGTGTGTGTGTGTGTGTGTGTGTGTGTGTGTGTGTGTGTATGTGTGTGTTTGTTTATACATATATGTTGTTTCCATTATATAGGAAAAGTATAGAAAGCATCTCCTGAAATACATTTCTAAATAAGTAAAACTTGTGCGTTGTTACAGTAAATATGGTACATTTTGCTTGACGGCAATTTTATTGAAATTCAGCCAATTCATATAATTCAGCCTTTTGTCAGATGGACAGTTTCAACACCATCATGCCATTCTATAAATCTCCACATCCATATTTAGATAAGACTTGGCCGCTGCGTAACCTCTGCCACTAAAAACAAATGCTCAGACCATTTGTGCTGGTTAGACTGGGTGACTGACTGAAATGATAATGGAAGAAACAGGTCAAATGACACATGAACACAAATATGACATTGATAATAGACACAGGCCTTCACTTAAAATACACAGGGTTAAATGAATTTGGTCCAGAAAAGTAATCTGCAGTTGCACTGACTGCTTTTTAGCTTTTACATTAATCTTGTTTTGACTCGTTTTCCTGTTATATATCTAAAAAGCCATGCATAAAACAAGATAAATGCACTTTATAAGAAGATTTCTTAAGATATGAAGACTTGTTTTTAAAATTGCATGCCAGTTTTTTCTGGGGGGGGGGGGGGGGGGGTTGTGCTTATGTGCAGCAAGACAAACTACACTAATAATAATCATATAATCTCTGCAAAGTTTTAAAGGGATCGTTCTCCACAAATTTGGAAATCATTTAGGTCCTGTTTAAACAGTGTGTTAAAGGGATAGTTCACCCAAACATGAAAATTCTGCCATCATTTACTCATCTTCAACTTAAATTTTAAATAAAGTTTGAATACTGTTTGACACAAAAAAACACAAAACAAGATATTCTGAAAAATGTTGGATAAAAACATCCATTGACTTCAATAGCTTTTTATTACTACTATGAATGTCAGTGTTTGTTTTTTATTTTTTGCAACATTCTTCAGAATATCTTATCTTGTTTTCAACAGAAGAAAAAAATTCATACAAGTCTAGGGTCACACTTTATTTTGATGGTCCGTTTGTTGAATGTAAGTTACGTTGCATCTACATGCCAACTAATTCTCATTAGATTATAAGTATACTGTTAGGTTGGGGTTAGGGTTAGTGTAAGTTGACATGTACTTGCAAAGTTTCTTATTGTCAGTTAAATGTCTGTTAAAGAAGCAGTATCAGCAGATATTAAGCAGACAGTCTACTAATACTCAAATGGACCACCAAAAAAAAGTGTTACCAAGTTTAGAACCACTTGAGTGTGTATTAATACCAACACAGGCTGTTTTGGAAAATTTGCCCAGGGCTATATATTTAAAAATTGAGAAATATGTGCTTGCTTGTACGTATGACAGCATTTTGTGTAAAACAAATGCAGATTGGTCCAGGGTTCAAGGCTCGCCAAGGATGGTTCCCGAAACCAGGTAAACAAAATCCAATAAACAGTGTGAAACAGTGGTAGAAGCATGCAGCCGCGATGGCTTTTCTCCTCTAGTTTGCTTTTGAAAACAGTATCGATTGGGTTAAGGACCCAGTAATGTATTTTAGATGATCAAAAATGTACATGGCGACCTCTAGAGGATTTGTAAAAACAAAAATTGCAAGCAGACGTAGTCTAGGGCAGTGTTTCTCAACCACATTCCTGGAGGACCACCAGCTCTGCACAATTTCCAGGTCTCCTTAACCAAATACACCTGATTCAGATCATCCGCTCATAAGACCCAAGATTCTCACAGAAATCAGTCAAGTTTGGTGAAGGAGAAATCATGGTTTGGCATTACGTTTAGTATGGGGGCGTGCGGGAGATCTGCAGAGTGGATGGCAACATTAACAGCGTGAGGTATCAAGACATTTGTGCTGCCCATTACATTACAAACCACAAAAGAGGGCAAATTCTTCAGCAGGATAGCACTCCTTCTCACTTCAGCCTCCACATTAAAGTTCCTGAAAGCAAAGAAGGTCAAGGTGCTCCAGGATTGACCAGCCCAGACACCAGAGTGAACATTATTGAGCATGTCTGGGGTAAGATGGAGGCGGCGGCATTGAAGATGAGTCCAAAGAATCTTGATGAACTCTGGAAGTCCTGCAAGAACACTTTCTTTGCCATTCCAGATGACTTTATTAATGAGTTATTTGAGTCATTGCAGAGATGTATGCATGCAGTCTTCCAAGCTCATGGGAGTCATACACCATATTTATTCTTTTTCCACTGCAGCACGACTTTATATTCTATACTGTATTTCTGTAAAATTTGGATAGGCGACAAGACTTTTGTCAGGTAGTGTACAGTCTTCTTAAAATAATGAAAATAGAACAGGACACTCTTGAAACAGAAATTACAAATCACAAGTTCTAAAAAAGCTTGAGGTTTTCCTAGTAAAAAAATAAAAAATTGTTAATGAATGATTACTGAATTATTATTCATTAGAAATGAGTTTTCTAATGTTGGGGTCATTTTTGAAAAAAGTCACCAAACTTCAAGGTAAATGATACTGATACTAATATTAAAACAATTGTTTAGGTTTTTATTCTGCTGTTAAAATGGTGCATGCATCATTTTTGACCCATAAGTCAACACGAGGGTTAAAGAAAAATGCAAAACATGTAAATGAAAATTGAAAACCAAAGTGAAAAAGAGAAGCAATTTCCATGTAGGTATTAAGCAATGGAGGTCATACTGAACGGCTTAATATTTCAGTATATTGAGTAATGCTTCATTCTTAGTGATAACATAGGTTGTACAGGTCAGACAGCTCCAATCACAGCCACCGTCCCTTCATCTTTCATGACTGTTGCTCATTTCTATCGACAGTTTAGCCTGCATTCACAAGGGGTCGTAAATGACTGCAGCGGTTCACAGTGGGTTCGTTGCGCATTGGTTTGGAGCAAGTTTAAGCACGTCCGCGAGACTCGACTTAATTTGAATTCCAAAAGCTGGAAAATGGAGTTACAGTCTCTGGGTGATTGTAAATATAGACAAGTGAGGTTAAGTGGGAGAGTAAATTAATCATTAGACTCAAAGGCCAGCCATGAGTTGAAGAGAGCCGGCGGCGAACATGTGTGCAGTGCCAGCGCACTGCATGTTTTACTGCAAATGCCAAAAAAAATCTGTGTGAATTAAAAGGTGTGAGAAAACATGTAGTCAGAGATGTCAGATACTGCTTTATTCTAATGTCTGACTTGTTTCTATTTGGTAAAAAAAAAGTTTCATACTTTTGTGTAATTACTCTCACAAATCGGAACGGTGAAAAAATATTTAGTGATGGGGTTTTTGAGTTATTCAGTAACTCAGATGTTTTGAATCAGTTTATCACAAAGAGTTGTTCATTTATAAATGACTATTTATATATTTGCTCACCAATACATTTATTCAGTAACTCAGCTTAAGAATCAGTTTGGTGATTTGATCTGTCTATTGATTCGCTAGATGATTTTTTTATGCTTTTTTTCCCCCCCTGTCCTCTATTAGTCATTTATATATATTATACATTATACATTATACATATTTTCCATGGGTTTTCTTATTTTGAATCAGTTCACTAAGTAAATTTTTTTAATGTGTTTGTCATTAAATCATTTACAGGCTTTATTTAATGGCTAAAATGGTTCAATCAAAACTTTTTTATTTTTCATTGATTAATTTATATATTTTCCAATGGGTTTCTCATTTTGAATCAGGTCACTAAGACTTGTACATTCATTTGTTACCATTTCTGCAGGTTTTGTGTGACAAATGAGTGGTTCTGTGGGTGAAATTTGAAATCGTTTTATCTTCACATGACTTCTAAACGTGCAGTGCTGCAGAAGACTCGAGTGTATAATAGTCACGTGTGTCCATAAACAATGGAAATATAAGATATTGTCTCATCATGTGAGCTCGTAAGTCCATCTGTGAGTGTTCTCTACACACACATAGTATTGCACAGCTGGATCTGCTGTATGGATGGACACCTGCTGCATTTTCAATAAATGAAATTTCAGTTTTGAATCTTACTGAATCTTAAATTTAATGCACAATTATTGTTTTTCCGTTATTTTTTTAGAGGGCTGAGAATAATTTTTGAGCTGTAAATTCCCAATTAGTTTCCTGATTATAAAGTTGTATTTTAAATTATTGTTTAATTTGTATATTTGCATCACAAGCAGCTCTGCTGCTCTGTACACAGCAAAAAAAGTGTACATTTAACTCAATTTGAGTTTAACTTAACACTCCTTGGGTGTACATATGACTCCCTCCATTTTGGAGTTAAAATAACACTTTCTGAAGTGTGAAATTTGTACATTACTCTCAGAGTTAATTTTAACACAGTAAGAGTTTCTGTGTCAAGTGATTGGCGTGACCCACGGCGCAAGCTTCGCCGAGCATTTATACTTCTGCGCACTGTTTCTGTTGCTCTGCAGTAACACTTCCGAAACGCTAGCTGGCAGCAGGTGTTTATGTTTTTCTGTGTCGAGTTTCTTCGCTGGTGTTTTGTTTTTTCGGAACACTTCCTTAATGTACAAGTGGCTCAAATTCGCTCATTTTGAGGCGGGAACCGGCGCACGTGCAACAACTTTAAGGTAAACACAAAAAAACAGTCTCCATCCGAAGCTCCTTCACGGGACTCCACACTTGTAAACACTCGCTGCATCGGACGAGCGGCTCTCACCTCCGCCCACACTCGTCAGCGCTACCAAACCGACCAATCACAGAGCTTGTGCTACGTTTACTCATTACATTTTTTTAAGAGGTGCGCGTCAACGTCGCTGACGGCCATGGTGAGGGGCTATGTGTCCACTCGTAGGCTGCGCCGTAGCATACCCATGCGCTTGACGCAGAAGTATAAATCAGCCTTTACCCTTTATATTAACACTTTATAGTGTTAATATTTGACCTTTTTTCTTATATTATCAATTGGTGTGTGTAACAGATAACAGTGATCAAATATGTTGAAAATAGTTTTAATTTATGAAATGTTCATTAATCTTTTCAGAAATAATTTCAATACATTCAACTCTTTGCATTTTTAAATGCAACAAGACAAGTTTCAAGTTTAAGTTAAGCATACTGGTTTGATCACAGTTTGTCTGAAAGAACCGGTTTGAGAAAAAAAAGGACTTCCCATCACTAGTGGGAAATACACTGGATATTGGGTTAAAAGTTTAACACGGAAAAAAAAAAACCCTTTTAAATATACGCTCTTTCACACTCGCGGATTAAAATGTACTCCGGTTTTAACACTGAACGACACCAAAAATATTCAGTTATAGCTGAATGTGACAAAAGACTTCTGCCTGTTCAAAATAACCAGAAAAGGCAAGCACTGGAGATTTGTTATTATTCCAATCCATGATGCCAAAACCAAGGTACATACCGACCCATGACTCCAGTGTAGAAGTGGCCCCCTGTATCTCATGTGGTTGATATTTGGCCCTCAAGGCCACCGAAGTTCTACCTCTACTCTAAATTACAGTATTCTCTTGCTTAAATTCAGTGAGTTCAATCTTTTGAATTAGCTCACTTTGAAAAGGTGTTTGCTGACTGGATTATACTTTCTGTAGTTTGTGTTTATGTAAGAGAAATTTAATCATTTACTGGACTTTGTTCAGTGACGGCAAGGATATTTGTTCATTTAGTAATTACTAAGATACATTTTCTGTTGTTTTGTGTGCGTTTGGGTATGTGTGTACCTTGCATTCTTTATGTTGTGGGAACTAAATGTCACCACTAATATAGCAATATCAATACATTTTGACCTCATGGGGATATTTTTCCTGTGCGGAGAATATACAGTCTCTACAATATAAAAATCATCACATCTATGGGAAGTCCTCATAAAGATAGCTGTACAAGTGTGTGTGACAGAAATCAACCAGTGACTCAAATCTTGTTAAGCAGTTTATCAGTTTAGATTTGTTTAGTTATTAGTTTTGTTGACTATTTTTCATATTTTCTCATAAAGCGCAAGTTTGATATTTATATCTAATGATGAAATGTTTCTCTACAGCCCGGCTTAACAAATGCAGTTTTAAGCTTTCTTAAATGGCAGTGCAGCAGTCGTGGAATATAAATGGTCGAGGTTTATTTAAAAAAATGTCATTGCATGGAAGCAAACAAGAAGGATTTGTTCACTCAAAAAAGAAAAAAATCAAAGAGGAAAAAGCATTCATCTAAAAAATATACACAGCAGCTTTACCTTGGGCCCGTGAAATGCTTGTTTTTGTTGGCGATGAGAAATATGATCACAATGTGTAAAACAAAACTTCCTACTCAACCTATGGAGCAGCAGGATGCACATATCCTAGGCTGCTGTGGACCAACCACAAGATAAAGCCATAAGTCATTTAGTCTGTTGAGCAATACATCCGTATTTGGTAATATATGAAGGCTATAGAATGTCTATGCTCTGATGTCGTTGTTTGCGTTGCAGCCGGCCGTTCCAGATTCTACGCATACTATATATAGAATCTCAATCTTTCCCTCCTCTTTAAGCACACAGGGCTAATTTATGGCTTCATTGTAGTAGTGTGCATCTTGACATTAAAGCAGACTATAGTAAAAAGTGGACTATTCTTTAAAATATATGGTTTCATGAGGAAATTTAGCATTGGTGACACTTTAGTTTAAGTAACAATTCACACAATTTACTACTGGTGTATTACTTCTAATTATGAAGATATTACCCGTTTAATAGCACTTATAAAGTAAGATCTTATTGTACACCTCTAATCCTACCCAATACCTAAACCCTACTACTACCTTGCTAACTTTTCAAAATGCAGCTAATTAGCAGATTATTGAGCTAAAAGTCTTATTTAATGGTTTGTTAATAGCATGAAGTGTACTTTAAAATAAAGTGTGACCTAAACAATCCGTATTATGAAATTATTTTATCATTATAATTTTTTTCCCACTGTTTTAATAGCTGTTTACTGGAAGGCTCTTTGGTAATCAAATATTGTTCATGCCATCCTGTTTTGGAAACGAATAGACAGTTTATCTTTCTGATCAGCTATGTAGCAGTATTTTGAAGGAAATCATACACAGCATAGTTGGTTTGTTTCAGGTACAGTTACATGCAAAATTTTGTGAACTATTTGGATTTCTGGATTGGTTGTTCATAAAATGGGGTCTGATCTACATTTAGTTCACAGTTATGGGAATATAATGTGGATTTATTTAAATGCTTCATTTGTGAAGCCTAATATTAATATTTAATTATATCATTTTTAGTGTTTAAGTGTAGACCAACATTTTTATTTATGGTTTTATTTATATGGCATTGGTTTACAGGGATGAAATAAATACGCTTTTTTTGTTCTGTGCTCTCAGAATTTGGATTTAGTTAGTTAGTTAGTTAGTTAGTTAGTTAGTTAGATTTGGAGTGAGGCAGTATGTCAGTTAGTTAGTAACTTACAGTATTTACAGTAGTTAGTTAGCTAGTTAGTTAGATTTGGAGTTGGTCAGTAAATCAGTCAGTCAGTTAGTTAGTTAGTTACTGTAGCTAGTTAGTTAGATTTGGAGTCAGGCAGTCTGCCAGTTAGTTGGTTAGTTTAGTTAGTTAGTTACTGTAGCTAGTTAGTTAGATTTGGAGTCAGTGTGGAGTCAGTGTGTTAGTTAGTTAGTTAGTTAGTTAGTTAGTTAGTTAGTTAGTTAGTT
>CAIGQZ010032409.1:8015705-8026001 GCA_903798205.1 Danio tinwini
CAGCTTAGGCCAATATTACGATAATGCTGTATACTGTAATATTTTTTCACAGCTTAGGCCAATATTACAATAATGCTGTATACTCTAATATTTTTTCGCAGCTTAGGCCAATATTACGATAATGCTGTATACTCTAATATTTTTTCACAGCTTAGGCCAATATTATGATAATGCTGTATACTGTGATAAAAGCCTCATCAACTAATTGCAACAAGAAAGTTTGATATAATCATAAGCCCAATGGTTGCTAGGGCATACTGTTTGGCTGTGATTGTGTTGCTATGCAGTTTCTAGGATGTACTATTAAGGTGTCGCTATAAAAGTTTCTGGGGGGTTGCCAGATGCATTACTACGCAGCTTCAAGGATGTTCTGACTGACTTTTAGTACATTGCTATGCATTTGTTAGGGTATTGAAGGTTGATTACTGCGCCGCTTTTAGACTAGAGGGCAAAGCAAGACTATTTTAGCTGTTATCTTCATCCATGAGACTCAACGGTTTCCATGTTGTTGGCACCAAGTTTCTCCTCTCTGGCTGTGCTCCCAGTCTTTGATTCTTGTCTGTATTTCTCAGCTTTTTGCACGTCCTCAGCATTACGCAGTGGCTCCAGTTTTCTCCTGCTGAAAACAATGCCTTCACATAGGCCTTCTTGCTTTTAGGGTGTGCCCGTTCACTATAAATGAGCTATTAACATCCAGGTCTCTTCTGATGTTCACAACAAGCCTTTGTGGCTCTAATTATGGAAGGCAAACAGTTTCAGATCGTGAGGTCAGTGACAGATTGAAGCATTTGATGTTCAATACTGTTGAAGAGTGAGACGGCTCTTGAAGGAAGTGAACGCCCTCTCTGCTTTTTAGGGACCGGAATAAAGTTTCCTGAAATTTATAGAGGGAAATTGGATGAGATGGAAGCTGGAGGTGATGATAGTTGTCATTTGGCTGAAAAGGAGTTGATAGGATTATATAATGATTCAAAGCATATAAAACCACAATATAGTTATGTGTAGAGGTGGGACAAAATATTGATATGCAGATATATTGTGATATTTCCGGCTGTGAAACATCATTGATACTCTGGCACCAAGTATCAATATTTATCTAAATGTACAAAATATCTAAATTAATTCATCAGTTTTACACTGACTGCAGCAGTTTACCGCTTTGGCTGCAGTACATCTAGCCCCCATCCAGTAATGGCGGATAAACAATACACAGGGGCGCATTTTTTTCTAATTTTTTACAAATATTGTGATATATCATGGATCGTTTTCTTGTGATGTATCGCAGAATCGCTGATATTGTGATATATCAATATCGTTGGACAAAATATCATAATTATATTGTTTCGTGAGTTAACCTGTGATTCCTACCCCTAGTGTTCAGTCAAATTGTAAGTCACAAGTATTTTTTTCATAGTTTTGGAAGAAACACCTTGATTTTTGTTTTACAAATGTTAGTGTTTATTTTGAATTTGATTCATTTTTGTGAATCAGTTCAAACTGTTCATATTAATGAATCAGTTTAGTGCTTTGCATGCTAACATTTTAGTAAATCATTTATCATCTTTCACAGCAATTTTTTTCCAGAATAATTTTTTATTATTATTTTTGCAATGATTAGCAGAGATCACCCACTAAAATGTAGTTTAGCATAACAATAGTATATATTGCAAAAAATTGTCAGGCATATTTAGAACAAGAAATTATAATTTGTCAACACTATTTAAAAAAATATTATACAAAATCACCATACAAATGTATCAACACTTATTCTTATGCTTTACATTTGTAAGTACATAACATAAGTATATTATTAAGCATCATATTATAAGTATAGTATATTATTAGCCTCCCTAAATTATTAGCCCCCCTGTTTATTCTTTCCCCAATTTCTGTTTAACGGAGAGAACACATTTCTGAACATAATAGTTTTAATAACTGATTTATTTTACCTTTGCCATGATGACAGTAAATAATATTAGACTAGATATTTTTCAAGACACTTCTATACAGCTTAAAGTGACATTTAAAGGCATAACTAGGTTAATTAGGTTAACTAGGCAGGTTAGGGAAACTAGGCAACTTATTATATATATAATCACTCTGAAATATATATATAATCACTCTGAAAGATGATGGAACAATACCTCAAAACATGGATACAGAATATTTTATTATAATTTTATTATAATTAACATTTAAGTGAACTTTTAAATTACACACTTGCATTAAATATGTTTTACGCACTCGCAATAATACAATAATACTGACCCTAAACATTTTTTTCTAAAATGTACTTGCTCTTTTTTTTTTTGCTAAAATGCTGAACTGAAAGAAATAATATGTTATGAAGATGAAAAAAGATATATAATATGAAATACTGTGAAAATATATTTGAAGGCCTAATTTGAAATATATACTGTATGTTATCAAATTCTCCAAAATATTTACTGTAATAAATTGAGTTTCATGTCATACAGTCAGCACGAGTCGCAATTGCTTATCATTGCATCCACACAGCGGAGCTTCTATTACAGATGTTTGTAAGCCTGTTAGTGAGATTCATTTCTCACTTCAGAGTTCACGAGGAGTCGGTCTCTCATACAGCGGGATCATTTACCTCAGGAGACACGCTTTGTGATGTGAACACATGTACTTCACTTGCCGACAAGAAACATCTTGCATCATAGCATCAGATGTTTAGTTATGAGCACGTCCAGATGGGAAATGCAGGAATTTCTGCAGAGGGGATCATGAAATGAAGAAAATCCTGCATTTTTTACTGATAGCTGAAATCTTTCTAAATCAGGCAGAATGTTTTAGATCAGCATTTGAAACTGCTTTTAATTGAGCAGTGTACAGTAGTGTACAGTCACAGATGAAGTCAAAGATTATTACTCCTCCTTTGAAATTTTAATTGTTTTTCAAATATTGATGTTTAAAGTAGACCTATTATGCAAAAATCACTTTTTCAAGGTGTTCAAACACAGTTGTGTGGAAACAGTGTGTGAATGTAACCAGTCACTAATGGTAAAAATGTATTAATTATGGTTTTTATCACCACACTTCATAAAAATAGTCTGCAAAACGCTTTGATTGATATTCTTTCTTTGTACGTGTCATCAACCCTGCTCATTAGTCAGCTGACCGCTTACCTTGGGTTTAGGGAAGTGGGTGGGCGGGTCAATCTGTGCTTTTAAAAGCACTATTGGTTGGGTTTAGGGAAGGAGGAGGGTGGGTCAGTCAGTCGACAGTCAGTCGACAGTGGCCAGACAAACAACATGTGCGAATGGCACTTGTGAGACAAATTTAAGATCTCAAAACGCATACACAGCAGCCTCTGGTGTATTTGCGAAAACAAAAACTGAAAAAAAAAACTTGCCTCCTGGAACGTATTTGGCACACTCCAGAAATTTATGTAGAGGTACGTTTTTAGAGTGAGCCTGGATTGCATAAACAGCCCTGAGTGAGAAGCAGCCATCCACCGTTAGAGTTTTGAATCTGCCGCTAAGCTGACACACAGGTGTTTATAGTTGTGGGACAACGACGGGGTCGCTTGGTAATTTTCAAAAGTCAAATAAATGTTATTAAACTATTAGAATTACCATATTTTATCCATAACCCACAGAAGATATAAATAGTAATTCAAAGTTACATAAAAAACTACAACTTGCAAATGAAAAGCCATCAGCCTTTGTGTTATTTTGTTTCATATGATTGGTGTCTTTATGTTAGATCAACAACACAGCAATAGTGTCAGATGCAGCAGATTGATTTTATAGCACCAGGTTAAACTTTCTGACACCTTTATGGCTATCAAATACATGAAAAATAAATACAGGCCACAACTGAACAATAAGGATTATCACTGAGTGGCAGACTCCAAGATTAAGCCAAGAATAGACTTGTGCTGAAAATGTTGTGCCCACCAGTCTCATTATTCATTCATTCATTCATTCATTCATTCATTCATTCATTCATTTTCTATTCAGCTTAGTCCCTTTATTTATCAGGGGTCGCCACAGCAGAATGAACCGACAACCTATCCAGCATATGTTTTACGCAGCGGATGTACTTCCAGCTGCATCCCAACTATTGGGAAACACCCATACACTCTTGCATTCACACACATACACTACGAACAATTTAGCTTATTCATTTGACCTGTACCGCATGTCTTTGGATTTTGGGGGAAACCGGAGCACCCGGAGGAAACCCACACAAACATGGGGAGAACATGCAAACTCTACACAGAAATGCCATCTGACCCAGCTGGGGCTCGAACCAGCGACCTTCTTGCTGTGAGACGATTTTGCTACCCACTGCACCACTGTGACGCTCCATCAGTCTCATTAGTTGTGGTTAATATTAAATTAAACAAATTAATAAATAACTATTAAAAATTATATGGTTGTTAGATTGTTGCACTTTTTTGTGTTGTCAATATCTTAGTGTTTATATAGGCCTGTTGTTGTGTGCGCTATACTTGTATATTTATAACTACCTCTGTGGAATGTGGGGGTTGCTAGTCACTGGCTATGTTATTTTGGGGATCGCAGGCTAAAAAGTTTGGGAACCCCTGCTCAAGGGGCATCAGAGACTTATTTTACATCTTATAAAATGGGGCATAATAGGTCCCGTTAAGGAAGAGGCCATTTTTTCCCCCAGCATATTTTAAAACTAGCTAGTTTCTAATAGCTAATTTCTTTTGTCTTTGCCACGATGACCGTACATACTATTTTATTCGTTATTTTGCAATATACTAGTATTCAGCTGTACAATTAAAGGGTAACTAGGTTAATTTGTTTTATAACATATAAAGTAAAATAAATAATATATATATATATATATATATATATCCAAAATGCTAACCGATTATCTTTGAAACACAGTCACTTCCCTTTCGTCCAAAGCCACGCCTCCTGAAACACGAACGCGTGCACTTTACGGATGACAGCAGACAACCCGCTAGTTTATGTCATTGTTAGTAAAATTTACAGTACTTTATAATGCTACAATTCCAAAAGAACCACTATTATATCTAGCACGTTTTCAGTTATGTAGTTAGCAAGCAAAACTTGTCATAATCTGCAATATTTCATGCATGCAAGGATCGCTGCTCTCACTCTCTCACATGCTTTGTCCTAAATCAACTACTCTATGTTAGTGCAGGAATTACACTTATTACTAAGCCATCCTTACATGCTATTTCAGAGTGAATATTCAAAATAGCAAGGTAAAGAATATAGGGAGCGTGTCACAGGTTGTCATTGATCACAAATAAACCAATGTGAATATGAAACTGAAAATAGTCACATCGATCTTTCGGCGGAAGATTTCAGTGGCTGAACAATACTTTCGTGCATATAACCCATTCATAAAACAGTAAAATCCACATCAGCTTTGCGTGACTAAAATAGTTTTAAAACAGAACATTACCTGTCTGAAAGAAATACTTCAGCCATGGTGTCGTCTTTCCTCCAGCGTGAACAGAGATGCACAGTTGTACAAATCTCTATTGTTTGACAGACAGTTTGGGCTACTTATCAGAATTAATGGAATTATCTGCCTGACACTATTTAAATGGATGAACATTTTTAATCTAATGCCTTACCCAGAATACAAAAATACATATAAATACATTTAGATCATTTACTTTAATCATTACTACTGGACTGTGAAGAGACTTTCAACCAGCACAACAAAAAATGTTTCTGAAGACAATCACCACTGCACCTTTAAAGGAAATACTGTGAAAATGTTATTGTTCTGCTAAATATGTATTGGGAAATATAAAAAAAAAAGAATACAACATTCACAGGAGGGCTAATTATTTTGCCCTCAACTGTACATACACACATATACGGTATTAGGTTTAAGAGAACATTATATATATATATATATATATATATATTTTTATGCTTTGATCTCTCTCATCTGTCATGTGTGCTATGAGACCTCATGTAGGGATTATAAAAGTACACAGGTTTTAACCTCAGCGCCTGCTTTGTCATGGGACACGACGTATAAGTTGTCTTTATGGTGAAAGTGAATCTGTACGGATTACCTGGAGTTGTGTAACTCTGTTATTTGTGTAAAATGAGAAGCATGGTCAGATATTATTTAAACTGCAGCTCTTAGCCTGTCACTATCACTTTGCCTCTCCATAAGACTCGGTCTGGCTTGTAGTTTTTGCATATGAACAGCTATTATTATTATTATTTTTTTAGTCTAGATGCACACACAGAATGAATGAGACACATGTGTCTGTAACCACTTTACAATAGCTGGGTTTCCATTAATCTGTGTTAAAGTCTTGTTTATTTTGCTAGCACACGTTGTATTCTTTAGGTGAAGAATTAATCCATGCTAATTAATTAAAATAAAAAAATAAAAAGTTTGCTTTTGTAATCTTCAGTCAAAGTCTGAGCATTTGCTTCAGTGTTTAGAGTAGCAGTCCTTCTCTGATGATGTCAGTGTGACCGGTTCAGACACAATATTCTTAAACACACCCCGCTTACTGTTAGTTTGCTATGAGGGTTTGATGCAGGAAAAGAAATCCCCGCCCCCTATTTAATATTCAGTTTCAGTTAGAAGTACATCAATATACTAAAATAAAAGTCTCAACAGATTACAGTTCATCCAGACTTCAATACTTATTTTGAGGTATCGAATAAGAAATTAATAATGGAAACACCAAATTTCTAATAAAAATACTTTTAATACTTTAATAAAAAACAAACTACTAGGGTTATGCTGACTTGGTGTTTTTAGACTTGTGTGAAAAAGATTCATGCAAATAAAGGGAGATGGAAATGCATTTGATGAATATACTCTGGCGTAGCGAACATTACACTGATTAATCAGCTGTCTGCGTTATGCTTGCCTTTTTACTGTTGGTTGCTAGGTTACCAATGCCATAGTCAGCCACTCTAACAAGTTCAGTTCAGTTGACTTTATTAGTACCCATAGGTAGATTTTATTTGCAGCAAAGTTTGATACAAACAATTTCAACAATCAAATCAACTCACATCTTGACAGACTCACAGGTTCCATAAAAAAAAAACTCAAGTTGAAAAAAATAAATAAATACAAAATAATCAAGTACTTTATAAATGCTAAAATATTACAATTATTAAAACTGATGGAAACGCATCTCATTTGCATTTTGGAATTATTATTATTATTTTTTTTTTTTGCAAACTGAAAAGATTTGCTTCAACATTTAACAACTTTATGAAAATGCATCTAATTTAGGTTTGAGATTTTGTTCCCTTTTTTTTTCTCCAAACTTTGACAAGATTTGGTTAAAGATTTGCTTCACTTCCGGCTATTGAGCACTCTTTGGCATTTAAAATTATTTTTTTTTACAATTGTTTTTACTTCCCACATAGACTTTATGAAGCAGATTATTGCTCTAAAGACTAATGGTCACCCTTTGAGAGGTCATGCAAAGAGCAGTTAAGCACACTGAAAGGGTTGCACACTTCTGAACATCACATGCACCCTAGAGAGTCATTTGTTTTGGTAAAGTGTTTTCGTATGGACTGTGTCTGCTATCTCAGCCTTCCAACAGATTCCAAACAGCAATCCAGGCTCACTGGAAATGCATCCAAGTAAGTACATTTTTGCAAAACTCCAAAAATATGCAATAAATGATATCATATATTATCGAGATTTGTTAATAACAGTACTACTTATTTGGACATTATTACCATTCATCTTTATTTCTATAGCGCTTTTTCAATGTAGATTGTGTCAAAGTAGCTTAACATAGAAGTTCTAGTAAGTTGAAATTTAAACTTTGTGGATTAAACATGTCTGTTTTAATTTGAAAAGCAATAAGGTTATTATTGTTTTTTGCTTGTTAAATTAATTTAATTTAATTTGTTGCAAATTAACTGCTATATGTTTGCTTCGTTACATTTTTATATATATTTTTTTATGTTTTAAGTAAGATACATTTGTAATAACATATTCATTTAGTTTAGAATAGAATAGTATTTAGAAATATATTCACTGAGTTTAGAAACAAATTGTTAAATTAGTAGAACATAAAAAATCATATCCTACAAGCCAGTCCTTTTTTTTACCTACAAATTATATTGTATTAAAGATAGCATTTCATGCAAATTGTGAGGCTTATTATTAATCATTTAAAATATTTTTGAGGTTATTTTCAGGAAATTCTTTCCACAGTACTATGCCATCAACTCAAAGCACCTTTACCAATGTGCATGATCTGAAAAGCAATACTATTTAAACTATGGATCACAGTTTGGTACAGTGTTGACAAATGCTGAAGTAACAAAATATAACAAATTGATAATAAATAGGTTGCTTCAGCACATTTTAGCCTCATTCTTTACACATTTCTGAACTTATACAGTATCTACATGAACTTAATGATACCTCCACTGCAAAAAATTATATGAGAAAAAGTATAATACATAATACAAAACTTTATTTTCAGACTTGCATAAGAGCATTTTTCTTGCATAAGAGCATAATAAATACTCCTTACAAAGAGAAAAAAATCAGTACAGTCTCATGTACACATTACTTTTTAAATTTCACTTTATTAAAACTTGGGACTCTAAATCTATGGTTACACTTTAATGGTATAAATTCATGATTCAACACATGACTAGGGTTCAAAATGATGCCCCTTGCCAGCCTTGTGAGGTTCTTGTAATACAAATAGTCATATACATTCTCAAGAGGCTTTCCTACTACAGTATCTTTGATCAGATTTTAATTTGGTTCGTCAACTTTGTTTTTAGACTCACAGACAGACTCGTTTACCATACAGAATTACAACACTGCAGAACACTCATAAGTACAGACATAAAAAAATGTTCAAGAATCTTTTTTGATGCTTCAAAAGATCTAAGACTATGCAAAAAACATAGATTCTTTGTTTTATCTTGTTACATACACTATCAATATGATCCTTCCATGAAACCTTGTTGTCTATTATTACACCCAAATACTTATATTTCTGTGCTTGTCTGATGTTTACATTATGTATAACTACAGGTAGGGCTTGACATTAACACCCGCCAAGTGCGGGTAGATTTTTAGCTGTGGTGGGTTAGACAGACACCCCCACTAGCCTTTTTGGCTAGTTGAAAATTATTTTTAAATTGTAGTTTTCTTAAAAGCAGGGTTCGACAGTAAGGATGGCCCAATATGAGTGCAAAAGAGATCTAAGAATCAAGAAGCAGCATGACTGAAAAAAATTTCATTGTGTTCGCACAAGCAAAAGAAGGCAGTTGAATACCGTATGAGATGTAAAGAAGTCTAGACAAATATAGACTTGACAAAAAGTTATGCTCATGCACCCACAGTATTGCTGCTTTCAAGAGCTCCAGATTTGACTTTTTGAAATCAGCACCGGTTGCTTTCGCTTTAACTATTCTTTGAACAGATTATTAATTGGCCTAATGTTAACCGTGTGCGCGTGATCATCCTTTCAATATCACACACAGTATGTTTTTTACCTGCTTTCTTTTACTTAGTTATCTTTGTTACTATGGTTTAATTATCATTTTTTTACAATAACATTGCTTTAATAGGAGATTAACTGCCCATTTATGTGTAGTTAACTGGTGTACCTTTAGCCAGGACAGGTTACTGTGCATATTATAGATACATGGCAATAATGTCTATTGTTTTTTTTTTTTTAAGAAATGTTTTGTTAAATAAAAAGTATAGTATACAGCTATATTTGACTTGTTTTGACACATTTAAAATATGTGGCTAAGTAATAAGTATTTATTATTTATTTATTTTTAGTGTGGTCAGATACATTTGACAAATCCTTAATTTTGAGCCCTGAAAAGTCATGTGAAATAAAAACTAATTGGAATGCGACACAACCCATTTGCTCATGCACATTGATCAAGCTCATACTCAACACACATAAAAGTGAAACGAATAAAGAGGCATGTGAACATAACACACAGTCTGAATTAAGTCATTTTAGCATGTCAAAGTCAAATTTATGTATATAAAATATATCAACAACAAAAGTGTGGCTAGTGAAAATGCAGAGTGGCTAGTAATGTTGGAAATCTACTATCCATCATGATCAAAAAAAGTTAATGTCAAGGGTTTGCAGATACATCAGACGTTGTGGACCTAAACACTATTTTTTCTAGTTTAATCACATGGCAACAAATGCATTTATGTTACATTAACTTAATTTAATAAGTTAATCAGGTTTCAACTGCGCTGCATTTTTTAGCTATACAAAGTTTGACATAATATGTTTAGTCAGTTTGACTGATTTAAGTT
>CAIGQZ010032409.1:8046589-8061236 GCA_903798205.1 Danio tinwini
TAATAATAATAATAATAATAATAATAATAATAATAATAATAATAATTGTAAAATATAAAATAAAAAAATGGTGACACGGTGGCGCAGTGGGTAGCGATGTCACCTCACAGCAGAAGGTTGCTGGTTTGAGCCTCGGCTGGGTCAGTTGGCATTTCTGTGTGGAGTTTGCATGTTCTCCTTGCATGTTGCATGCAATATTAATAATACAAATATAACAAAAGTACAGAAAAATAAAATAAAATGACACAGCCTAGTCACGAGTCAGAGTCACAGTCAAGAGAAACAAAAAGCAAAACTTAAAAAACAACAAGGCTGTATATAGGTTCAATATATGTTGAAAT
Source organism: Danio tinwini (assembly GCA_903798205.1). Classification (NCBI taxonomy): domain Eukaryota; kingdom Metazoa; phylum Chordata; class Actinopteri; order Cypriniformes; family Danionidae; genus Danio; species Danio tinwini. The sequence continues at coordinate 8,046,931 of CAIGQZ010032409.1, forward strand.
AATTGAAACGAACATGTTGTCAGTCTTGATCAAACACTCTCCCAGATTTGACCAGACGTGACCTGATGACCCATAGGTCACTACGGCCAGTTTGACCTTAAATGTCAAACACCAGACTCTTTAGTGCTTGTTATTTACGATCCTGCAGCTCATCTAATGTGTTTATGGCATCTGCGGTAAAAGATAAACCTTCTAACTTCATCTCTTCAAGCATACCTGGACAGTTTTTTTTGTTTGTTTTTTTTTCTTTGCAAATGCACGATTGACGGTGTTATCATACGATCTGAACAAATTCATGCAACATGTACAGCTGTGTTTGTTCCCATCTCCGTCCATTCTATCTCAACCATGGGAAAGAACACATACTTTGGGTTTCTGGCACGTTTGCTTATGCAATTTGGACTAATTTGGCTCAAATTGAGGGGAAAAAGAAATAATGCTGTTGTGAACACATAGAGCGTATTTATCCTAATCTAGAGATAGCGAGAGGGGGGAAATAGAAGGACTCGTTTTCTCATGACTGCATCCATCATAACTAATGTGTTTTTGCACATTTTTCTACATTATCAGTCAAAAGCACATTCATGTTGCTTTCAGCGAAGGACATAATACACACATCAAGCACTTGAGGAAAAGTACAGAAACCCTAAAAATATATCTCCAAAAAAGTATAAAGAATAAAAAAAAAAAAAGACTTTGGCCTGTGGGGAAAACTGGAGCACTCGTCATCCCTAAAATGAAGTGAAACAATACAAATATTGAGTTTTGTTTGTGACAACTTAATTGTTTTATATTCAATCTACTTAAATTTGTAAAAAAAAAAAAATCTCAGTTAACTTAATTCCTTAATGTTGTTCCAACACAAAACAATTATGTGTATATTATGCTTAAGTACATCAAAAATCAACTTCATTTTATTGTTTTGGTAATCTTCAATCAGAGACTAATCATTTGCTTCCACATTTGGAGTGGTGGTCTTTCTGTTGACGTCAACCTGGGGGATTCTATAGCAACTAGGGCTGCACGATTCTGGCTAAAATGAGAATCACAATTTTTTTTTTTGCTTAAAATCAAGATCATGATTTTTTCTCTATTCTGTAGATGTAAAATAAAGGTTAATATGAGTAGGCTGTTATTATTTTTTTTATTTCTTAAACGTATGCTAAAACAACAATAATAATAGGCTGTGTACAGTAGGTCTACTGTTGGTTAAAATGCAAAATTTTGTATAGACTTGGAATGACTTTAAATACGTCCTGGTTATTAATTCACAGTAGTGATGACATTAAAATATAATTATTTATAATTCTAAGGTTGAAGTATTATGTTTGAGATATTTGCTTGTCATTTGTGAGAATTTTTTTTCACTGGTAAAATGAAACATTTGTCATTATCAGATTCCCTCCTGCATTATATTCAACATTACAGTACAGTATTCCCTCCTGCATTATATTCAACATTACAGTACAGTATTCCCTCCTGCATTATATTCAACATTACAGTACAGTATATAGGCTAGAGTAGTTATCAGTAGACCCAGTAAACATTTATTTTCATGCACAACACTTTGTTTCCGCTATGAAAGAAAAAAAACCTATTAAATGCTTGCCGTAATCATAACTTTAATATGCGACATGATCATTTAAATGATGTGCGCACCTTCGGTTTTATTTTCACTGCCGAGTGTGGCTCATGTCATAGCTGTTGTCACTTTGAGTTCAGTTTGCAACAAACTGAACGTTATTTTCAACTTTATTACCTGTTAATCACAGCCTATGCAGGTTCTGTTTACTAAGGCAGACATCATTGATGGGCACGCGTGCATCCTCTCTGTAGTAAACAAATAGTGCGTCAGCTCACGTGTCATTTGCGGCCGCGAATACATCATTACATGAAGGCAAAAATGAAATTTTGGGGTGAATTATACCTTATAAATACAGTATGTGACACTTTTAATACCATTTGGAGGTGTCCATGTTGCTGAGCAACATATGTAAAACAATGTGAATCTCCTGACCTCAAAAATATAATTAGCTGAATCATAGAAAAGCAGAATGGTCGAATCGATATCGCAATATTTTTTCGATTAATCGTGCAGCCCTAATAGCAATTGTATATTAATAATCTTAACCATGGCCCTTTTACCATTATTTTGCTTTAGAGACAGAGCACATTTAGGCCATGCCCCCATCCTGCAGGAAAACAATCCAACATACTCCAATGACTTTCTAATCTATTCCAGTGACTCTTTGTCATTTCTGACTTATTCACTTATTCATTCATTTATTCATTTTCTTTTCGGCGTAGTCCCTTTATTAATCAGGGGTCGCCACAGCAAATTGAACCGCCAACTTATCCAGCATATGTTTCATGCAGCGCATGCCCTTCCAGCTGCAACCCATCACTGGGAAACACCCATACACACACATACACTACGGGCAATTTTGCTTACCCAATTCACCTACAGCGCATATCTTTAGACTTGTGGGGGAAACCGGAGCACCCGGAGGAAACCCACACCAACACGGGGAGAACATGCTAACTCCACACAAAAATGCAGCGACCTTCTTGCTGTGAGGTTTCAAGTAAACACGCTAAATAAACCCAGAAGAACATTTTTATAAGCTACCGAACTGTAAAAGCCAGCCTTTAAAGACAGAAATGTGGATAACCTGATAAGTATGCCATGTTTAAGGCTGAACATTTAAGGCTGGTTTATACTTCTGCATCGAGTGATTGCTGTGGGTAGTTGTGCATTTATACATCTACGTGCTGTTTGTGTTGCTCTGCAATAACACTTCCGAAACACTAGCTGGCAGTAGGTTTTTATGTTCCTCTGTGTCGTTTCTTCGCAGGTGTTTTGTTTTTTTCTGAATGCTACCTTAATGTACAAGTAGCTAAAACTCACTCATTCAGAGGCAGGAACCGGCAGACGTGCAACAACATTAATCATAAGGTAAACACAAAACAAATGTTTTCATCTGGAAACTCAACGCTTGTAAACACTCGCTCCATCAGGCTCGCGGCTCTCAGCACTGCCCACACTTGTCACAGCTACTACTCTGACCAATCACAGAGTTTGCGCTAAGCGTCATTGCGACCTGTAGTTACATTTGTTGAGAGGTGTGCGTCGGCATCAGCCATGGCGAGGGCTATGTGACCCGAGCATACGGGTGCGCTTGATGCAGAAGTATAAATCAGCCTTTAGTCATTGGAAAGTCAAATCTCCTTCTCTCAAGTTTACATAGGGTGGTGAAATTATCTATTGACTTGATTGGACATAATCATTGACATAATCTATTGACATCAACTGACATGGTTAAAATCATTATAAGTTTTCTGTCACAGATTGCATTTCATTCCAGCATGTGTAATGGTAGTTCTGTAATATTACATCCCTGCATTTGTGTGCTTAAATGCTCGTTTTTGAGGGAATCGACAGCTTATATAAATGTAGTCCTGTTTACTTGTTTAGTGTTCAGATTGTCACATCTCAGTTTTTTAGACATTGTTACTTTAGGAGAGCTGTAAAGCAGTGTATAATTTCTTCACTTGCTGTTGGTGATCTTCTGAATCTCAGCTTTAAAAGGCTCAGCTGATGGAGCTTAAGAAGGTGCGATGATTCAGATATGAAAGCAGGAGATTTGCGGTCACTCACACAGGGATAATTAACCCACCGTTTTGTTAGTTTCCCACTAAGCTGTCTGATCCGTGATCGCTGCCAACTTTTTGATGTTGAAGGGTTTTACTTCTAAGAGAAAGTTTCTGTGAGAAAGGAAAGTTATTGGCCCACACTGATTCTGCATCTGATCAAATTCACACAATGCCCCCTCAATCAATTATTTTCATATTTGGTTTAGTTTTGTTTATTATGCTTACCAATCATTTATTTATACCTTTATTCAGCAGAGATGCACTTGAGATAATAAAAATGAACATTTATAATCTTACAAAATATTTCATTTTCATAAAAATGCTTATCATTTGAACATTGTATTCAATGAATTATCTTTGAATTATGTCACAATTTCCAGAAAAATGTTAAGCAGCTTGGGAGGTTTTAACATTGAGAATTGTGTTGATTTGATGTTACTTATGTACTTAAAGGAATTTGCTTCAATTGTAAACAATTTATAGATCAGATTGACATTTTTTAAGCTGATTATACAAATTGGGGGACAACATTTCTTTATGGTCCTTACAATATTTTCTGTTTTTTTATTATTATTATTATTATTATTATTATTATTATTATTATTATTATTATTATTTTTCAAGTTCAATTTCGATTTATTTATATAGCACCTTTCCAAAGGCCGCACAAAGTGCTTTACAGAGAAAAGATTAACAAGCAGTATGGACATAATTAACAAAACAGCAATAGGCACATAATGTAAAAGAGAGCATAAAAGATGTAAAATATATTATACAAAAAACAGTTTGGTTTCAATGCCTAAAACAAGGAAGTAATTGACCCTTTAAATAATTTTGCCTATACCGCAGTTGACCATACTAAAACAGGAATTAAAAACGAGACCATTTGCCCCCCCAGGAAGGGAGTTATACTTCAAAAGAGCTAGAAAATAGATGAGTCTTTAATATAGACTTAAACGACTTAGACGAAGCCAGTTTTAATTCTAGCAGCTGTTGTTGTTGTTGTTTGCTTTTGAATTTTAGGGTTTTTACATGAAAGACTATAAGAATACACAAGACATGTCATTTGTATAGTTTTAATTGGGGAAAAGTGTAACGTCAGTATGGCGAATGAAGCCCTGCCTACTAGTACAGGAGTCAATCATTGATCGTCAAAGACTTGTTCAGACCAGACTTGTGCTTTTACCACAGTTTATTTTTTTTTGTGGTGGACAAATGCATTGTAATCTCAGCGAATACTTGCTTAACAGATTTAAGAAATATATCCACACAAAGCTTGAACAAACTCTGTACTTTTAAATGAACCCACTACACTTGAAAACAAAAGTTTTCTGGTTTTGTAATATGTATGAAATGAACGCAGATACTGTACAGTTCGTCCTGTCAAACGCACATCACAGCAGCGACTACTCAAACTCACGCCCACAAACTTGTAAACAAAGAGTCGCTTTTATTTCTGGAGGAGATTCACCATCAAGACCAAGTTGTGAATTACTTTAGAAGACCAGCACGATCAGACGATCCTTATTCAGAGAATGATAATGTTTAGAATAGCCATAAATGAGGTTGGTGTCGTGATCTCGTACCTTTCGCGTGCACATGCGCATTAGCTCGGTCATCCTGAAAAAAATGCAGATTTAGTTTAATTCGAATGCTTAGTAACAAAACTTATGAGACCGTTGTTATTTATTTTTATTTGTCATTCCAAATATGTAATGTAAACATAAGCTTGTCAAACAGTTTTGGAGAAATTGATGTTTCCCCATTCAAACAGAATGACCAAGCATACTGCCCGAGAGTCGTTTCAAAGATGGCCGCTGAGTGAAATGACTTGCCTTAAAGAGACTTTGTTTACATTCAGCAGCACAATTGTTTTCAACCTTAATAATACAAAAAATGTCTTTAAATCACCATATTATAATGATTACTGAAGGGAAGTGCACTCTTTGAAAGTGACGTAATGATACTGTAAATTAAATATTAAATCCCAGATATAAATTACATTACATTACATTTCCCAATATATGTTTACATAGAAAACAGATGCTTTAAATTGCAATAATATTTCATAATATTACTGGCTTTATTGTATAGTTTTCAAATACAGATACAGTCTTGATGACCAAAAGAGACCTTTAAACAACAAATAAATATAATTTTAAAAACATATTAATACATACAGCAACTATATATAGTAAAATAAAAATCACAATATCACAGTATTTTTGATTGGATAAATGCAGCTTTGGTAAGAATAAGAGACTACAAAAACAGTAACAGCATCTGAGCAAAGGATCGTAACACATCGAAGTTAACTGCTATTCAACTGAATGAAAGTAATTAAAATCATTTGATACTTAATGGGGTGACGCGGTGGCTCAGTGAATAGCACTGTTGCCTCACAGCAAGTGAGGTCGCTGGTTCGAGTCCCAGCTGGGTCAGTTGGCATTTCTGTGTGGAGTTTGCATGTTCTCCTCGTGTTGGTGTGGGTTTCCTCTGGGTGCTTCAGTTTCCCCTACAGTCCAAAGACATGTGTTATAGGTAAATTTAATAAAATAATTTGGCCATATGAATGAGCGTGTATGGATGTTTCCTAGTACTGGGTTGCAGCTGGAAGGGCATCCACTGTGTTAAACATATGCTGGATAAGTTGGTGGTTCATTCCGCTGTGGTGACCCCTGATAAATAAAGGGACTAAGCCGAAGGAAAATTAATGAATGATACTTATTGGTAAACAACCATATCATATTTCCGAGTTTAATGTGGACAGACATTTTATAATTTATTTATAATCAGTTATTAACTCAAAGTTCTTCATAGACATCCTACAGATTCTGTTCATTTGACCTTAATAATGATTTCAAACATCCACCAGAACTGCAGCAAAACGTCCTTTAAGTTGCTTTGTGGACTACATTTGGTCTCCAGGTAATCATATTTGAAACAGAGATGCTACAGTATTCTTCAGCATTCCTCCTGTTGGCTTCGTCTGTGATTTAGTGATTTCTGTAACTGCACTTCCAACATTTCCAGCGTGCACATAGCGGAGCAGATCAATCCAGATCCACTGCTCTCTAACACTGTCCAGTGAGGAATTCTGTGTGATAAATGAGCATTTGAATAAAAAAAACAAAAAGAAGACGGCCTGTTATGGAACTTCAAGGATCATTTGATCTCATGGCTGGAAGACATATTTAGTATCGTCGTAGATTGCGCCAGATAAATAAATCTGCATCTCTGAAAGTTTGGCCAGTAGTTGAACATTGAGATCAATCCTGCCAGAAAAGCTTGATACAGTATGTGTGTGTGTGTTTAAATATACCAGCGGATTATGCAAAATAGCAGTTTGGTTTGTGCGTGTGGGCTTGTTAAGAAGCATTCGCAACATGCATAAACGGAAATTACAGCTGTGGAGGTAAATGATAGGACTCGTAACTGGCTCGTAAACTTGAGAGTATTTTCCGAGTGCTGTTGAGCTTGTTTACATTCTACTGCCGTGTTTTCATTCTTGTTGCATCTTACCTGGAGATCTGGACCACTAATTTATATACCATGACAAAACTCAATTCTTTTTTCAAGATTGATATCAATTGTGCGGGAATGTGTGTGTGTGTGTGTGTGTGTTTTGAAGAAGCTGCCCTTTCTCCTGAAAGCAGATGCAGATGATTCCTGTATCTTGCATATGTCTTATCACTTGTGCCAATGGCAAACGTCCATTTCAGTGGTGCCAGCAGACAAAAAAAAATCGTGGGCTGTGGGCAATTTGAAGCATGTATTGTTTTCTGATGAGTTTACGTTCACTGTCTCTCTCACATCTGGGAGAGTTACGGTGTGGAGAAGCCCCAAAGAAGCGTACCTCCCTGACTGTTGCATGCCTAGAATAAAGCATGAGGATGGATCAGTGATTGTTTGGGCTGCAATATCATGGCATCACCTAGCCCCAATACTTGCTAGATACAGTAGGTGTGTTACAGCCAAGGACTGACAAGCTATTCTGGAGGACCATGTGCACCCAATGGTTCAAACATTGTATTCTGAAGGCAGTGCCATGTATTAAGATGATACTGCACCAAGACACACAACAAGACAGATGACAGATGTGCTTTTTAAAGCAATTGGTTAAAATGTAATCTTTTTGGATCGTTTCAGAAAAATATGAGCTCATGTGTAAAAATAACCCTTGTTGTAAATCATATAAAACATAATCATGCAATGCTCCAAATTGTCCACATTTGATTTTAACTTGATTTTATCATGATTGTGAAACTCGAGTGACTTTAAAATAAATAAATAAATATGTTCACTTAAAGGTAATTAGTTACTTTTATTTAAAAGAAAACCAATTTCTTTAAAAGTGACACATTTACTGTAAATACGTGACTTTTAAAACTTTTAAGTTGACAACTTAATTTTTATAATTATTAAGTTATATAATTAAAAGTAAAGTCAATTAATCGCTTTTACTTTTTATAGTGAAGTTAACTAATCACTTTTTACTTTTTAAAGTAAAGCGAACTATTCATCCCTTACTTTTTAAAGTCAACTAATTGCTTTTAATGTTATTAAAGTAAAGCAAGCTAATCACTTTTAACTTTTTAAAGTAGTCAACTAATCACTTTTTACTTTTTAAAGTCAACTAATCGTCTTAAACTTTCAAATTAAAGTCAACTAATCGCTTTTAACTTTTCAAAGTAGTCAACTAATCGTTTTAACTTCTATATTAAAGTCAACTAATCGCTTTTAACTAGTTAAAGGCAACCAATCGTCAACTTTTGAAGCAGTCAACTAATCGCTTTTAACTTTTCAAAGTAGTCAACTAATCGTTTTCAACTTTTATATCAAAGTCAACTAATCGCGTCCAAATTTCAAAGTAAAGTCATCTAATCGTTTTCAACTTTTATATTAAATTCAACTAATCGCTCTTAACTTTTAAAGTCAACTAATCATCTTTAACTTTTATATTAAAGTCAACTAATCACTTAAAAAATTTTAAGTAGTCAACTAATAATTTTAAACCTTTATATTAGTCAACTAATTGCTTTTAACTTTTTCAAGTCAACTAATAATTTAAAACTTTTATATTAAAGTCAACTAATTCTTTTTTCAATTTTTTAAAGTCAACAAATTGTTTTTAACTTTTATATTAAAGTCAACTAATTGCTTTTTGATTTTTAAAGTCGACTAATCACTTTTTTACAGTGTTTTATATCTTACATGAACAGTAGTATTAATGACCCTAAACATTTGCAGATGTGTGTCCTGCATGTAGAGTATAAATACAACTTTTAAATGTAACTTTTATTCAAATATAGTACAAAAAAGAATAAAACCTATGTAATTCATAGAGTTCTATAAACTCTACCTCTGATTAATTCAACTTCATACTGGCATGATTTTGATCTGAAATATTTGTGAAATTCATGCTAATCCTACCTAAGTTACTTTTCCACCACGCTTTATGATCTTCAGACAGATAAACGTCCCTATAATCCTTGTTGACTACCGTGTTAAAAGAGCCACTGTTTTCAAAACGGCACCAGAGCAAATGCGTTCAAGATGTCCACATTTTCCGGGGCTGTTAAATTAGGGTGCCAGCGAAGATGAAATCTGACAAGATAGCCAAAAAGTAACCGACATGGAGCTGTTTTGATTGGGGCCCAGCGGTTCACGAGGTCACAGCAAATTAGCAGCGATGTTTAAGAGCTTTTCAGGCATTAGCAAGTTGAAGAGCGTCTCTGCCAAATGCTCGGAGGCGGAGAGGGTTGGGAAGAGATGCTGACGGAGGCAGAAGTACGGCATTCCTGTGCACAAGACTTGATTTAAGACCCCTGCAGCATCTTCACAGCCTGCCGCGGTTTAACGGATGAATGCGTTCGCTCTGCTGAAACAAAGCGCCACCGATGCTTTATCTCTGCAGGTTTGGCGGGTGGCACGCTCAGGGCTGATGGAGGACCTGTGCTGGAGATTGGGATCAAGTACAGGGCTCGCTTGCAGCAAACCTCGTTTAGATAAGAATGGCAGTTATAAATGAAAAACTTTTTTATTTTGACAAACGTGCGTAAGGGAAATGATCACTTTTAATAAAAATAAGTCAGTTATAATGAGAAAATGCTGGTCAATTTCTTGTCTTTGCAATAATTATAGTTGGTAAAATGTCTGTGGGTTATTGCTGGTGAGATATAATTTGTCTTTTAACGCTATATATATATATATATATATATATATATATATATAGTTGATCCCAGTTGTAAGAGCAAAAATTAATAACTTGAATTCTAATTGATCATTTGTAAAAGTGGCAGAAGGTAGATTTTTCTGATTAATCTATAGAACTGCATGCCAATCATCATAAATACTGCAGAAGACCTATTGGAACCCGCATGCACCCAAGATTCTCATAGAAATCAGTCAAGTTTGGTGAAGGAAAAACCATGGTTTGGGGTTACATTCAGTATGGGGGTGTACAAGAGGTGACAGCCTGTGGCATCAAGACATTTGTGCTGCCCATTACATTACATTACAAACCACAGGAGAGGGCAAATTCTTCAGCAGGATAGAGCACCTTCTCATACTTCAGATGTATGGATGCAGTCCTTCAAGCTCATGGGAGTCATACACAATAATAATATTTTTTTTCCACTGCAGCATGACTTTATATTCTATACTGTGCATTATTTATGTTAAGTGACGAGACTTTTGTCTAAGCAAAGTCAGATCTTACCGCCCTAATTAAATAATAAAAAAATCAAGACATGATCATATTTTATTTGGGTAAAATAAGCATAATCTAGAGGTCTTAGCCTTTTTATATAAGCCACTTCTGATACCAAATGATCAACTAGAAGTCAAGTTATTGGATAGGCAACAACACTTTTGTCAGGTAGTATAAATATATCTATATATCATTTCTAGCATTTCTATTATTATTATTTTTAGCGTTTAACTCTGTTCAACAAAGATTCAACACATTTTTTATTTTTTTTATTTTAAAAGATTAATTACTTTAACAAGATATGTTAGGTTAAATAGGCAACAGTTATTTATTATTGTATTTTAACCAAACAAAAATAAATAAATAAAACATCACTTGGTATTTAGTATTTTTATTATTATCATTATTATTATTATTATTATTTTTATTGTTAATATTATTATTATTATTATTAGTAGTAGTAGTAGTAGTAGTAGTACATGTAGTAGTAGTAATAGTAGTAGTAAAATAATCAAACATTTCACAGGAGTTTTTATAAATTTGTCTTTGTACGTTAATTAAAAATTAACATTTATGTATTAATATTATTTACTTGTGGGGTGGCGCAGTGGGTAGAGTTTGCATGTTCTCCCTGTGTTTGTGTGGGTTTCCTCCGGGTGCTCCGATTTTCCCCTCAGTCCCAAGACATGCACTACATAGGTGAATTGGATAAACTAAATTGGCCATAGTGTATGTGTGTGAATGAGAGTGTATAGGTGTTTCAGAGATTAGTTGCAGGGGGAAGGGCATCCGCTGCGTAAAACATATGCTGGATAAGTTGACGGTTCATTCCGCTGTGGCGACCCCAGATTAATATAAGGGACTAAGCCGAAAAGAAAATGATTGAATGAGCTCCTTTGTCCTATTTTGACTGCTAGGCCATTGTAAATAGGGAAAATAGACCAAGTGGAATCCTCTGTTTGCTGTCGCTTTGGTGTGACTACCGCTAATCAGTTTTGTTCAGTGCAAACAATTATTTTTCATGACATCCGGCTGTACAAGAAAACACACAATCTGATGTAAATAAAGTCATATTTCGCTACTGTATTGTTTTTAAATAGAGAAAATATATTACAAGTAACTTTTATTCTAAATCTTGGAAGAAAAAATGACCAATGAAAAAGTGTGAAGCACCAAAAGTGACTGATATTAAAATTTATTTAAATATTATTTTCGCTATTGTTATTGTTCATGAATTTTCAAATGTACTTTTATGTTTATGATGACCATCGGACAATCTATTTCAGCTAAAGTAGTAGCTTAAAATGTTACTAAAATGCAGTATTTAAATCTCATAGGTAAATAGTAGCCTAATTGAGGCCTATAAGGTCCACATTTTGAGAGAAAACAGCCGCCCCTTTCACCTGGCTGCTACGAGCCTGTAGCTTAAATAAAATGAGTAAATCCGTTCTTCAGTGTATTGGCTTGTTTCCACTGAATGGTACAGTGCGGTACGGGTCACCTTTATCAGGCTTGCGTTTCCACTACAAAGGGTACCTTTTTGGTGGGCGTGGTGTATGACAGAGTTTCAGTCGATGTCATTCTCGCTCGAATAAATTTCTACAGTAAAGCCGTACAGGTCATTCACAGATCATATGAGAAGCACTTCTCACAAAACAGATGCTTTAAACATATAAAAACTTGTGTATAATGTTTATTACTAACCTTTCAATGAACATGATTTGATTATAACTGCAGATCAATGACAACTGTAACGTCTGCAATTATATAAAATAAATAAATGCAACATAAATAAACACATACAGACCCTTACAGTATCCGATATGTTACTAATTACAGAAAAACTACACACAGCAGACATTTAGTCCTTATTTGAGTTCAAAATCAACACGCAATAAAGCCCAGTCAGAGCAAACCTCTCATCTGTGTCTGTAATCTTCACCAGCACATATAGTCTTTGTTAGAGAGTAATTCCGTCATTCAGAGTTCATAATAGTCCAAAATGCGATGAACGTGGCAGTTTGTTCGTGATTCAGGTTGCTGAAAACAATTCGCTCCTGTGTTTTGTCGGGCTTCTCCTTTTTTTCGCGCTTCGCTCTCGTGCTTGTCCTTTTCTTTTCTGAATAGATCAGATGTCAAAGACACTTTAATAAACACACACACGCGTCATTATCATCAGCTCAAGAAGTTCGTTATATCAAATATAGACGCAAGCTCCCTGGAGAAAGCAAAAACCGCTCACACATTTAGACGGCCTTGTAAAGCAACAACAGGACCCGGCAGATTTTGTTCTTCTTGGCATTGTGGCTGTACATCAAGACAACGACAAGTTTTTTTTTAGTTTGGGTCATCCATTTCTCGTTATTATGTGCATATATTTGTCTCGGCTGTGTATTGAAAACATGGCGGTTCCTTTGTTTTCATTCTGGCTAGCTCCACGAGCTTGTGACGTATCTCTGTAACCAATCAGCGTTCAGCTGCCCGTGTAGCTTTATCTTTTGGTACCCTTTCTCGTATTGGTACCCTTTCGAAAGGGTGCTGAAAAAGTGGTACGGTATGGTTCGGTGAGCTTTTATGGCCGTTTCCACTGTCAAAAGGCGTACCGAACCGTACCGTACCACTCAGTGGAAACGGGCCATATGTGTGTGTGGTTATATCGTAATATCCACAAATTGCTTAAGTGCTTTGGCAATATTAAACTTTCAAAACTAAATTTTGCAGCTTCATAACTTTTCACAAGTTAAAGTAATCAATGAGTAAAACCAAGCAGAACGTATGCTTTTGATGCCAAATAATTAGTCGTCCAGCGTTCCATTAGCAATGCAGGGTGTAAAGGGTGAAGAGTAATGGTGTCTTTGGCTGCTTTTCTGCTGCTGTAATGAATTGAACTGAGGATGGCAGTGTTGGAGAAAGCACTCTCAGATGGGTGGAGATCACATGGGTGGAAGTCATTTGGGGCACAATTATTTAAACATCCTGTTTTGGGACACTTTCACACACTTGGGCTTCTATTCTGAAAGCTGTGATTAAAACCTCAGAGCACGAGGAGCTGTAATGTTCTGCGGCTGCAATTGATTTACTTATTAAAGTTCCAGGCTGTGTGTGATATTAAACAGAATCATTTGGGCAAACCATAATTGTGTGCATTAACGAGACATATTTGTCCTTGATAAAGTGATAGGGTTTTTGGAAGAGATTTTGGGAGAGAATGCAGGCAGAGCAAACGCACACACTGAAGCAGGAACAACAGTCAGTCACAGATACATTGTCTGCACATACACTTTTCAGATATTTTAGTCAGTTTGGTAATGCTCTAGTACTCTGGCTGTTCAGCTGAGACTTGCACAGATTTTACAACAAAATTCTGCAGATTCAGAGTGAGCCAAATGGCATCTTTTTCAATATGTACAGATGTAACTTTAAATAATAATAATAATAATAAAAAATCAATCAAACACATTTAGAGCTATTAAACAACAACATTTTTAAGCAAATTGTAACAATTTTAACAAAAATATAAATGAGAGTGGAAAAAATATATAAGAATATACATATATTAAAAAAATTATATATTTTAAAAAAATATAAACTACAACTATATTATAACTTTGTTTGTAATAATTTTTTATACAAACAAACAAAAATAAATATTAAATATATTCATTTTAAAAAATATATAAAACATAAATATATTATAACTTATTTAATAAAATAGCAACAAAAATAATATTAAATATATTAAAACAATATAAAACAACTTTAAATATATAACTTTTTATGTCTGTGCATAATCTTTAATAAAATAAAAAAACACATAATAAATAATTTAATAATCAAATAACAATAAAAATAAAATAATACATATATTTTAGAAAATAACAAATATAACTATTTGTGTGTGTGTGTGTGTGTGTGTGTGTGTGTGTGTGTGTGTGTGTGT
>CAIGQZ010032409.1:8103176-8120648 GCA_903798205.1 Danio tinwini
AAAATAAAATAAAATAAAATAAAATAAAATAAAATAAAATAAAATAAAATAAAATACAATAAAATACAATAAAATACAATAAAATACAACAAAATACAATAAAATACAATAAAATACAATAAAATAAAATACAATAAAATACAATAAAATACAATAAAATACAATAAAATAAAATAAAATAAAATAAAATAAAATAAAATGTGTTATTTTGATCAGACATTTACAACAGATGATCACATGGGGTCCTAAGGATAAAATAAAATAATTATTACAGATAATAATTCAGCTAATTTATTAATTATATTCTGAAGGTGCATTAAAATAATAATAATAATTATTACAAATAATAATTCAGTTAATTTATAGTTATATCCCCAATGTGCATAAATTAAATTAAAAAATAATTCAATATAATAATTTAGTTAATAAAACAATTATATCCCCAAGATGCATAAATAAAATTAAATAATTATTACAGATAATAATTCAGTTAATTTAATAAGTATATCCCCAAGGTGCAAAAATAAAGTACAATAAAATAAAATAATTGTTAAATATAATAATTCAGTAAATTTAATAATTAATTTATCCCTAAGTTACATAAAAATAATAATAATATTTAATACAGATAATAATTTAGTTAATTTAATAATTATATCCCCAATGTGCATAAAAAATTATATATATATATATATATATTTTTTTATGCATATATATATATATATATATATATTTGGTTGAACTAACTAGCATGGTTTCTCTCTGATGAAGGACCAGTGTTCTCTTTCTCTGTCTAGCCTGTTTGCGCTGTAATGGTTTTAATGCTGGTCTTGCTAGATGGACCTAACAAGGCATTTAGAAGCATGAAGAACATCTCTTATGCCAAGTGTTCACAGTGGGTGTCAGCAGAGCGGATACTCTAGTTAGTGGTCGAGCCTCAGTACTGGAGGCCGTTTTGTGGGCTTCAGTAGTGCAAACTCTACAGCTGGGGTATAACACCCCTCCAGCTTTATTACTCTTGGAAGACAGACTCATTTTTTTTTTCTTTCTTCAGGAATTGAGACAGACATGCGGGGTCTCTTGCGGAAAACAGAGATCTGATGATTCACATTACATCACTGACCACGCAGACCTCAAAAGCTGGAGGTTTACACTTTCAGCGGAGGCTGTTTTGAATTTCTTTTAGGTTTTGAGCTATTGCCTGGAATTTGTTCACATTTTTTTATATAGCTTCATGTCACAGAATAAATGCATGTACAGTTGAAGTCAGAATCATTAGCCCTCCTGTGATTTTTCACAGTATGTCCGATAATGTTTATTTCTTCTGAAGAAAGTATTATTTATTTTATTTAGTCTAGAATAAAAACACTTTTGAATTTAAGGTCAATATAAATAGCCCTCTTAAGCATTTTTTTTGTTTGTCTACAGAACAAACCACTGTTATACAATGACTTGTCTAATAAACACCTGTTTTACACCGCACGCGTGAGCAGAGCGTAAGCAGCACATGCTTTTTCTGCATCCATATTTACAGATTAGAGCTTTCATGCCGCACGCAAAAGCAGTGCATCAATGCAGAGCATGAGCAGAGCTGAAGCAGTAGTGCCGCAATAGTTTCGGTGCTGAGTCTTTTTTGCCGCTGCTCATGCTCAATTATAGTTACAGTGCATTGATAATGACCAAAAAACACACTGAATGACAGTAAAAAGTACACTGTAAAAATGATATGATCAATTAGTCCTAACAGCATATGTTTTTGGTTCATTGTAATTATTAAACCAAGTTAATCATGTTCTGACTAATTTTTATAAGTTAAGTAAGCTGTTTTAAGTCAGTTTAACATAATATAAGTTGAATGGACTCATAAGGTTAATTTAATTCAGCTTAAAAATGTAAGGCAATCAGGATTTTTTTTACAGTGTAGCAAATTTACCCAATGAATGCATCAATAGTATCCACTGATTTTTATATGGCTAATCAAATAAACTTAAACAATTTAAAATGCAACATATTAAATTGGGCCCGAACTACAAAACCAAAATAATAATAATAATAATAGTATTAGTTTTGCTTAAGTTGCACACTAGTTTGATCATGTATATATATCATAATAACTATATTGTCTACATATTATTATGAGTATAGGCCTACATCATCCTCACAATTAAAAACAAAATTACATGATATCACAGAGTGCACCTTAAAAGACATGAATGACACTCCTCATAGAGTTTGAAAAGCAAACTGTTCTTTAGGATATACATATATAATTTGTAAAATAAAGACTTGTAGGTTAAAGGGCACCTATGGTGAAAAATCTACTTTTCAAGCAGTTTGGACGGACATTTGTGTAGGTATAGTGTATAGGCCGTCATATTGGGGTGATATAAACATACCCAGTCCTTCTTCTTTCAATTTAACAACATAAAAACGGTGGACCAATTGGATCGGTTTTGAGACCGACTGCAACTTGACGTAGGAGTGCAGCCCCCCCACCCCGTGTAAACCTTGTGTAAAGACTAAAGCTAAATGTACGCACTGTATGTGTGTGTGTTCGCACTGTGTGTGTGTGTGTGTGTGTGTGTGTATGTATCTGTGTGTGTGTGCATGAACTTTGTAACGACATTGTGTGTGACTCATCATTGCAGCTCCGCAACAAGTGCATCAAATAATCATTGGGAAAGCTCTTACTGTAGTATTTCTCACAAACATTGCGTGAGATCTGCTTCCTTTATGTCTGTCAGTAGTTTGAGGCAGCCGAGGGCGGATAAGCTATAATAACTAGTGAAAGCTATAATAAATAATCTGATGGGTGTTTTGAGCTGAAACTTTACAGACACATTCTGGGGACACAAAAGACTTGTATTAAATCTGGAAAAAGTGGTAACCTAGGTGCCCTTTAAGGAAAAAGCATGTGAGGAAGTTGCTGCAGGCCTCAGTGCAGATAATGTATTTTTATACATTTTACCCAATGTATTTTTTTATACCGTTGTCCCTCCCTATACAAGGTTCACCTTTTGCTTTCTTGCAGTTTCGCCTATTTTTCAAGTGCAATTTCACATGCTTTTTTTTTTTTTTTTTTTTTTTACAGTATATTGTGTTCTGTGTCCTGATTGGCTGTAGACCATTGTCAATCAATCTCCTCCATCCTCCATGTTTCCTGTACAGTACACAATGTGCTCAGCTTGCCAAATTAGCCTAAATCTTCAATCACTAGCAGTGTGAGTTTCAACAAGGACAAAAAGGGTTGGCACTGTCTGCAGCAAGACCAGCATAAAGGGGGTCGCACACCAGATGTGACGCGTCACACAGCACCATGCATTTTAGAAATGTAAACAGGTTTATATCAGGGTATGCACATCAGTGCCGTAAGTCTATAATACTGAACTTATTTTTCTACAATTTTTTATTTTACTTTGAGTGTTTTAACAAGAGAAAAAAGTGTGAAACTCTTAACCTGTATAAAGTATAAAGTGTAAAGTGTGTAGTGAGGGGTTTTACAGCCTTAAACATCTATAATAATTGTAAAAAATAAAGCTGACTACTTTGTGGATTTTGTCTATTGTGGGTTATTTGTAGAACATAACTCCAGCGATTAACAAGGGACCACTGTATATAGATAGATAGGTAACACGATAGAATAGACAATGTTAGATTGATCTGGGCTACAGCTGCCGATCTACTGTGTGCTGCAGACTCAGCCGGTGTAAAAGGCAGACGGCTGTGCTCTGCTTCTGCTCTGCATGCTGCTCACGTGTGCGATGTTAAATATGCGTAACTTGCTTAATTAACCCAGTTAACCTAGTTAAGCTTTTAAATGTCACTTTAAGCAGAAAACAAGTATCTTAAAAATATGTAGTCAAATAGTACAGTATGTTCTGTCATCATGGCAAAGATAAAAGAAATTAGTTATTAGAAATGAGCTATTAAAACTATTATGTTTAGAAATGGGTTGAACAAAATCTTTTTGTTAAACAGAAATTGGGGAAATAAACATACAGGGTGGCTTATAAGTCAGGAGGGCTAATAATTCTGACTTCAACTGTATTTGAGTGGGTGTGCATGTGTGAATATGTGTTTGTATTAAGGTGGACATTCATCATTTTTTTTAATCTAGATTAATCTCACTGTAATCTTGGAATTAATCTAGATTAAAATGGCTCATTTGAATTCTGCCAAAGGCATTCAGAAAATGTGTGCTACCCAAATAATGACTAAAAGTAAGTTTTTGAGAACGGGTTTCTCAAGCTAGGTTGCACATTAGACCAGGGGCTCATCTCCTGTTTCCAAAATGCTTCACAAACTGCTTGAGAAACTGTTCTACTATGATAATTGGTGATGAAAATAAGATGTACTTGTGTTTACTAACTGTTTATTCAGTTAAACATTTATTTTGAACTGTAGGCCTACATAAGCCCCAAACAGTGATTTTATTATTATTTTTTTATTTTATTTATTTTTTTTTGATGACCTTAATCTGATTAAAGTCACAACTGAACTAATCAGAAATGGAATTAAGACGTGGAGTATGCCGATATCTATATGGCATTATTGAAGTGAACACCACAATCAAACTATTACCTTCATGTAGGACTTTTTGCCATATTTTCTGACAAGATCCACACATGTAAAGGGCCAGTCAGTAAAGGACCACACACATATATACACACATCGCAAAATGCCGAAGTTTTTTTCTTTCCATTTGGCTTGCGTTATTAAATTCCATAACACTCTCACCAGTCCTTACTCCTTATTTACGTCTAATACCCCAGTTTGTCACGGGCGCATGAATGAAATGTTCATGAGTGAATGTGAAACTGCCGAACTGCAGTTAAAGTCACCCAAAATTACAGGAAACTCTTAAATGAAGGCACTTCACGTAAAGACCTTAATTTATATTATTGTCTATTAAGGCAAATAACTAGATTGCAGATGTCCATGTAAGCATAGTCAGTATGTCTTCAACGTAAGTGCTGATTTGATTCAGAATGTATATGTTTTACTGGAACGCATAAACTCTACAGGTGCCTGATAGATAGATGCGGAGCTAACATTAATTAGATTCACTCTAGTGAACTGCATCCATGTTAGCACATCACGTTTGATGTGGTAATTTCACAGTTGAAATACACACAGGTTCGAAGACTCGTTTTCGCCACCTACAGTGCAATTCAGCCAGGTATACATCTGCGCTAAAATATCAAGGTGAAAGTCATCATAGCTTGCGTAGAATAGACCCAGCTTCCAACCCAACTTTGAGAATAGATTAACACCAATATTTTTTATCACCCATTAAGAGTCTCGCGTTAACGCCGATAACAGCCCACCACTAGTTTGTATCCACAACTTTTCCCTTTTTCTTCTTCAGGTTTCTACTGTTTCCCCGAATACCTTTCCCATCTTTCACACATTATATCATTTGATTTCTATAACCATGCCATCAAGTTCAGTGGTAGTTTATAAACCCACAGTGTTTGTCTTTACTGGAAAAATTTGAAGCGGATCAGCTCTCTCCTGCCCGTTTCTCAGTGATTTCTTCAGTTCTTCTGCCATCTCAGACTTACATGGGTATTTGAGGCCAGCCAGACTCAAACTAGCCCATGACATCATGGATTCCTCAGAAATAAATACCTGTCCCTGGAGGAATAAACCATGCTGCTCAACTTCTGTATATGGAGCTTCTCGGCCCGCCGGCAGATCCACGGTGACGCTGGAGCAACGAGAGATTGTCTAAATATTTAGCCAGGCTGTTTAGTGATGCACCTACACACCAGACCAGACCCTTGTCTTCTGTTTTACTCCTGGATGCTGTTTGATCAGTGGCAGGATTACTGGACTTGCTGCATTTACATGACACGTTTGGCAGAAGCTTTTATCCATATGTCTTAAGTTGCATGGGTATATTTTTGGTAATAGATTTTTCTTTTATGTATGCTAAGATCAGGTTCCATGAACTTTGTTTACAGGTATATATTTTCAGCTCTGAACTTCAACTGTGAAAACTGGACTGAAGCTGTTTCAATTTAGACTTCTATGTTAAGCTGCATTGTAAAATCGCTATAGAAATAAAGATCAATTGAAATTGAATTGAATTTTCTACTGTAAATATATCAAAACCAGGGCTTGACATTAGCTTTTTTGATCACTAGCCACTGTGACTAGTAGATTTCTAACATTACTAGCCACTCGCCATTTTCACTAGTTACCTATTTGTTGTTGGGAAATATATTTTATATGCATAAATTTGACTTTGACATGGTAAAATGACTTGATTTAGATCCAAATGCCTCATTCATTTCACTTTTTGTGTGTTGTGTATTAGCTTGCTTAGTGTGCATAAGCCAATGGGTTGTGTCACATTGCAATTAGTTTTTATTTCACATGACTTTTCAGGGCTTAAATTTAAGGATTTTTTTTTGCCTACCCAATTCACCTGTATTGCATGTTTTTGGACTTGTGGGGGAAACCGGAGCACCTGGAGGAAACCCATGCGAACGCAGGGAGAACAGGCAAACTTTACGCAGAAATGCCAACTGACCCAGCCGGTAGTGCTGTGAGGCGACAGCACTACCTACTGTGCCACTGCGTCGCCCAAAATTAAGGATTTACCAAATTTATCTCTGACCACATCAAAAATAAATAATTATTTCTTAGCCACAAATTTCAAATGAGTCAAAACAAGCAAACAATAGCTGTATACATGCGCTTTTAATGCAACAATTTCTTTGAAAAAAGAATTTGACATTTAGAAAAGAACTATTAACATGTATCTAAAATATGCACAGTAATCTGTCCTGGCTAAAGGTCCCAGATCACCAGTTAACTACTCATAAATGGGGAGTTAATCACATATTAAAGCAATGTTATTGTAAAAAAAAAATAAATAAACTATATCAACAAAAATAACTGTAAGCAAAAGAAAGCAGGTAAAAAACATACTGTGTGTGATCATGAAAGGATGATCACGTACACACGGTTAATGTTAGACCTGTTAATAACAACAGTTGCTGCTTACAAAAGGATATATTTTTAAAAGCAGGACTGTGGGTGCATGATCATCACTTTTTGTCCAGTCTATTTCAAAGAGAACCGATCGCACCAGATGCATTTGCTCTAGGTAGGTTGCTTCACGCAAATAAACGGGAGCGAGCACGCTTTTTAAATGGTCACGCGCATCACATCACCTGTGCGCGCAAGTGATCATCCTCTTATTCGGTATTCACCTGCTTTCTTTTGCTTGCGTGAACACAGTTATTTCTGTTGTGCTGCTTCTCGATTCTCGATCACATTTGCACGAATATTGAGCCATCTTTATTGTCGAACCCTGCTTTTAAGAAAACTACCATTTTAAAAATTATTTCCAGGGCTGCCCGGTAGCGCAGTGGGTAGCATGTTTGCCTCACAGCAAGAAGGTCGCTGGTTTCCCCCACAAGTCCAAAGACATGCGGTACACGTGAATTGGGTAGGATAAATTGTCTGTAGTGTATATGTGTGAATGAGTGTGTATGGATGTTTCCCAGTGATGGGTTGCAGCTGGAAGGGCATCCACTGCATAAAACAAATGCTGGATAAATTGGCGGTTCATTCTGCTGTGGCGACCCCAGATTAATAAAGTGACTAAGCCGAAAAGAAAATGAATGAATGAATGAATGAATGAATAAAATTATTTCCAGCCAGCCAAAGTGGCTAGTGGGGGCAACTGTCTCACCCGCCACAGCTAAGATCTACCTGCAATTGGTGGGTTGGTGGGTGTTAATGTCAAGCCCTGATCAAAACTCATATTGTGCTAAATATAATGCATTGCTAAACCCTAATTTGCACAACTTTGAAGTCTGCACGAGCTGGAAGCTTCGATTGTCTTATTTTTTTTCGTATGCTGATGAGGTTGGTAGAGAAACTGAATATTAGATGAGCAAACAGTCGTAAAAAAGGCATTTCATTCAGAAAGATCAGGAAATAGGTTTCAGGAGAGTTATTACAACCTAACAGACTCCTCCTCTTCTCCATTTCTGTTGTCAAAACTGACAGCTAGAGGGGCGTGGTTAAGTATGTTAGCCACTCCCAATACCTCAGACAAACCTAATATGAGAATTTAATTGCAAACTAACAGGAAGTGCATTTTTAGATTTTAATTTTAGATTACAAGGTCAGACTACTTTTTTTTCTTAATGACACACACAGATAAATTGTTCACCACAAAACTAACAATGTGAGCTCACAAAGTCGATATGGAAAGTTTTAATTTCATATGTAATTTAAATGTGATTTTAATCTATTAACACTAAACACAGGATTTGATTTTCAAATATCTCAGCAAAAATATGGTCCTGTCCCAACAAACAATTTAGTGTATGTTGATTAACGGTAAGATTTGTCTAGAAGCATTTTTTTATCATATTTGATTCTTAGTAATGGTGATTTTAGTGCCATTATTTGTGTTTGTACTTTTGTGGTTGCATTTTTTGGGGTTTGTTTTTTTTTTGGTGCCCGTAAGGAAAATGGCTCATAAATCACACAGAATAAAGTAAAAATTAAAAAAAATCCTGTGAGGGTTAGATTTAGGGGTAGGAGGACAGAATTTACAGTCTACACAATATAAAAATAATTACATAAAGTCCCCATAAAGATAGCTGTGTGTGTGTGCGTGCGTGCGTGCGTGTCTGTGCGTGCGCTGTGTTTATGTTCATTGCTGCAGCACTTCGGACTATAGGTTTTGCTTTTTACAAAGCAACAAATTCTCAAAGTCCAGAGTGTTCTGATTGGCTTCTTGACCCTGTCGGTTGTGATTGGCCGAGCATATTATATTTGTTTATATTTTTACAAAACTTTTTCTTAAAAAAATGTTTTGTAAAATTGTAGCTTTATTTATTTGTTTAATAATTGTGTAAAATTAATATATTAGCGTATACACATTTTTAAAATGACAATTTCTCTGTCAAAGTGCAGCAAGCAAGGCTTCAAAAAGCTTCTATTTAATGCACTTAGGTGTTTCAATAAATATATAAGGCTGTAAAATGTTTTGCTACTTTACTTAAAAATGAACCTGTTGATTTTAGTTAGTTGAATTTACTTAAAGTGAGTAAACGCATTGTAAACTGGAACAGTTAAGTTGACTTAAAGTCTTTTGTGTCTCCAGAATGTGTCTGTAAAGTTTCAGCTCAAAACACCCATCAGAATATTTATTATACCATTTAGAAGTTTCTATTTTATAGATCTATGCATTAGGTAGCGGTTTTTGTGTACTGCGCCTTTAAGGCTAGTCCTTCACGCCCACCGTTTCCACGTGCCTGTCAGCGTGCCTCAATCTCCGCCCTCGGCTGCCTCAGACTACTGACAGACAAAAAGGAAGCAGATCTCATGTAACGTTTGTGTGAAATACTACAGTAAGAACTTTGCCAACGAGTTTTTGATGAATTTGTTGTGGAGCTGCAACGATGAGTCACACAATGTCGTGACAGAGTTCACACACACACACACACACACTTACACACACACACGCACACACACACACACACACACACACACACACACAGACAGCACGCGTGTTTAGCTTTGAACTCTTTTTGCACGCAAATGTGACAGGATACAGGTGAATATCCACTGCTGTATGTATATCTGTTACATTAATGTACAAAATAAACCTGATTTAACATCCACAAACCAGGATTGAAGCATCTTCTTGTATAATTGTACGGACACTTGGCTGTGGTGATGAAGTAAATCTGAAGTAAATCGCTGTAATGCATTAACATGCACTGTTTTAAAATCTATATACAACTAATAGCTTTTTACAGGTTAGTAGGCAAATGAAAAACGTCACCTTTCATTATTATTACTGATCATTACATTGGTGAATGTAATATAAAAATAAGTTTCGCTCTTTGTTCAGGTGGATGTGAATCTAGAGAGCACATGTCCAGGTGTCCAGCAGATGTATAATCTTTCAACAGGGCAGATTATTCCAGATTTTTTTCTGTTTGTGTGTCTAACCCGTTTTTTTTCTTCTGTGCAGGCCCCCAGCAATGAGCTCCCACTGAAACATATCGAGACCACCGTGAGTATTGCAGACTTTTACAACCTTACCCATGTATGATGATTTCAATTAATATATATTGATAAATACATGGGGCGGCACAGTGGCTCAGTGGTTAGCACTGTCGCCTCACAGCAAGAAGGTTGCTGGTTTGAGTCCCGGCTGGGCCAGTTGGCATTTCTGTGTGGAGTTTGCATGTTCTCTCAGTGTTTGTGTGGGTTTCCTCCAGGTGCTCCATTTTTCCCAGTCCAAAAACATGTGGTATAGGTAAATTGAATGAACTAAATTGGCCATAGTGTATTTGTGTTTGTGAATCAAAGAGTGTATAGGTGTTTTCCAGTACTGGGTTGCAGCTGGAAGAGCATCCGCTCCATAAAACGTATGCTGGAATAGTTGGTGGTTCATTCCATGGTGGCGACCCCTAATAAATAAGGGACTAAGCAGAAGGACAATGAATGAATGAATGATAAATACAATAACAAATATTTTATGTAAATTAAATAAAATGAGAAATAAATAAATAAATCAGGTTTTTTTATCAGTGCTTCAGTAGTTCTTTAAGCAATATATCATATATACATATTTACATTTTAATTATTGATTTAAGTTTTAGAGCTTTTTAGAAATGCAATAGTTATATGAGCAATATCACACTCATAGCAGTGCAATGTTAATGTATATCGGCTCTGGTGAGAGGCGTGCGTTAGCGTCCCACCAGTGACGATATTCAACCACATTGCACTGCTACTCGTATGATATTGCGTTTATACAACAGTTCAATGGCATAAACGTGTACATAAAAAAGAAAATCAAAGAGAGAGTCTCAAAAATCATTTTGTACGAGGAACTTCTTTCAACCACCATTCATTCACAATTGCAGCTGACGTCAGAACAACAGAAGCTGTTACTAATTCACCAACATCACTTTAGAGCTAGCGTTTGAATGATTCTCTAGCGTAATGTCTAAAGTGAAAACAAAACAGGTGATTTTGCTCACATTTTAAGATTATAAGGCTAAACGGCATGAATCAGTCTTCAGAGATATCTCCCTACAGTATTACAGTGTATTACAGTCTACAGTATTTCTCTGTTGCAATCAGGATATCACAATAATTAACCACGAAAAAAGCAGCGCAATCACTACCAGATTGCTGTTGTGTTTGCGCTAAGGAAAAACGCTCAACACATGCGGGCATTTCTTCTTTCTGCCAACACAACACACATTCCTGATATGCGAGTCCCATCTCACACTCAATACACTTTAATTATATGGTATAAATACAGCACTATAACATACAAAAGAGAGAGATCGACTTATAATATAATTAACCAGTATATGATGATTTGATCAGCTGTAGTTTAAAATTACACTGTTTTATATTCTAAGTGGTTATTATGTGGTCCTGTCACCATCTTGTGGATGGACAACATCTTTGGTCTGCTCAATGACAGGCTAATGGCCAGGTTTGCTGTCTCAGAAATGATAAATATTTAAAAATAGGCACTATCTTTATAAATAAACTGCATAGTTGCAATGTAAACAACTACATTTTCGACTAAAAAAGCCTCCAAAATTTATTTTGTTGTCAACAGCAGCAATATTTGTCAAAGTGTCTTCTACTTGTTGCTGTATGTGGGCAGAGTAGTACACAAGGGTGAAGGGTGAAGAGGCTGGTCGAGCGCTGTTACTGGCAGAATATTGCAAGGCTATCAGCCAATCAGATTCAAGAACCAGACAGAACCGTTGTATAAAATTGTTTACGTAAAAAACATGTTTTAAATGCGTATCGATTACCTTTTCGAATATCAGGGTGCAGTATGTAGAATTAACACCTAGAGGTTGAACTAGGTATTGCAGTCCAAATTCCAAATACCAGAGAGGTTTTTTCACCCCGACGACAACTTGACGCACACGCAGTACAGGTTGCCAGATTGACAACACAAACAGGAGTGAGCATGCCTGACGATCAAGCCTTAAACTGCAAGCTGACCAGCTAATGTTTACGTTTGTAATATTTTATGCTTATTAAAAATCACCTCATGTGGATTGCTATATCTCCAATCAGCATCTTATTTCAGAGACTATACGGTCCTCTGGAGGTCGCATTATTGGCTGTGCCTGCATATATTAAGATAATCTTCAAGACTTAAATGAAATAAGCTGTGTTTTCCACCAAGGCAATCCAGGGTGCTGAAATCAGTGTTGCCAATTTAGCAATTTTGTTGCTAGATTTAGCAACTTTTTCATAATAGGGAAGCGAAAAGTAACGCAGGGTTAAATGTAACACAGAGTTTTAAGGTATTTGCTCAAGGATAACCATGGCATGCTCTTGAGGTTTTCACTACGGTGTCGGCAGACGTCTTCCTGCCAATTTTCGGCGAAATTTGAATGAGAAACACAGGAGAAAACATTTTTGCAGCATAAAAGTATTTTTTATTATAGTCGAAATTTGTTTTATTTAAAAAAAAATGGGTGAAAGTATGTTAGTAAAATCTTATATTGTTGTGATCACCGTCTTCTAGGCTAAAAGATGAAACCATTTTGAAAGACGTATAAAACACACAGAGACTGCTAGCCAGTTTTGAGGAAAACATGACAGCGGGGTTAGTTGTAACAGGGTGTTACAATTAAGCCACTCACTGTTGGACACTAACTAAACTAACCAAATAATTTTTAGAATTTTGAGTGTAATGTTAAGAACTTTAAAAAAAAGGTTTTTTAATACAAAATATTGTTTTAATAGAAAAAAAAAAACATTTGTATTGCTAATAATGCAAATAAAAGCATTCTATTATAATAATAATGTATATAATAATGCAAATAGATTCAAATGTGTTTATCCAATAAATAAATAAACATACTGTGCTATGTAGAATAAAAAAGAAATGGGCCAATTACTGATGAAATATAGCTGCTATTTAAAGTAAACTGAATTTAAATTAATAGTGTAAAATCTGCCTTTATAAGCATGTGTTACAACTAATCCCCTGTCTGTTACAACTTGCCCTGCAGGTGGGGTAGATAGTAACATTTTTACTCCTGGCACTTTTGGCAATACTGCACAAAAACCATAGGTCTGGCGATCATAATTCCAGTGCTCATTTGTAGGAGAGGCTTGTGTGTTGTTGGTAAAAAAAAAATATGGTTTGTCTAACCCTATTACTTTGTTCATTATTTGACCAAAACCAAAAAGTGTTATTTTGTGCCCCGCTCGCCCCTACCCTAGCAACTTTTTATTTTTTAAGCACATAGCAACAAATTTAACAATTTTTAACATTCATTTGGCTACTTTTAGCAAGTTTTAAAAAGTGACTCAAAAGAGCACTGGCTGCAGGCTTTACTCAGTAGAGTAAATTGCTAGCTCAGATTGTTTTTCATAACTGTTAATTTACTGATTTTTTTTGACATGTATAATTGTTGGTAATTTAGGTAGCAATAAATTCCAATAGTGATATAATTGTTGTGACTTTCACAAATGTGTTAATTTCACAAGTTAAAAAAAGTACACAAGCTGTGATTGTTTAAAAGAATTAAATAGTTCATTATCAGTGTTATTTTTTTAAATAAAAAATTACTTTTACAAATAATCAACTATATTTTTCATACAAATCTAAATGGACATATTTCAAATAATGTTTTTGCTGAGATGGCATAACAAAGATGTAGTTTTGAGTTGCGATTATGCAACGACATCATCACGCAAAGTAATATGTTAGTAAGAATCTATTTATTGTGCATTTGGATGTAATGTTATAATATAATAATGTAATTGTAATGTAGTGTAATGTAATATAATATAATATAATACACGGCGCCTCAGAGAGTAGAGACATGATGGGCTTACGCTTGTCAGATACTACGTGATGATGTCACTGATATTCAAATTAGTGCATGACATCATCTGGCAACATTTAGCAACTTTTTGGGCAGGCTTTAACTACTTTTTATTCGAAATAGTTGGCAACACTGGCTGAAATATAATTGAGTAAACTGGCAGAGGGCTGGTTATAGAGACCAAAACAAAAACGCACATTCCGACACAGAACGCATGCATTTTCAAAGAAGAATAACTGACTTTAGCATTGTTTTTCAGATAAACAAGTATGTTCACTCAGCATGTTTTTTTAAATATCTTTAAAAATATGATATTTTTATGCTTTAGAAGTCTTACACACAGCACCTATAATAAATAATATGCTTGAATACTTTTGATCACTTTTTCTCTGAGCAAGGTTTCATCCATCGACTTTTCCTTTCCATGAATCTTCTTAAAAGTGAAGGTTGTGAGTGTGAACGTGCCACTTCTGTTTGAGGTGTTGCTCAGTGTGAACAGTGTAAAGTCATCACTGACAGCGCTTCAGCAATAACGGCCTGAAGATGTAAATGTTTATGTCTTTAGTGAACACCGTTGCCATGCAGCTCCTGTAGTCTAAACTGGAGCTGTGTCAACCTCACTGAGAGCTGGAGTGCAAATTATTGGTTGGATTAACTAAACACGGCCTCACTGGAGCTGCAATGACCGCCCAGGCTAAAGGATTTAAAGAGACAGTACACTGAAACACTGAGTGCAATTTATGTTTTAGTCATATTATGTGACATTGATTATTTATTTACTCTATACAATAAAAAAAAGTCCCCGAATTTTATTAATAAAAAGTCCCCTGATTTTATTAATAAAAAAACAATCATTCATTCATTCATTTATTCATTCATTTATTTTCTTTTCGGCTAGGTCCCTTTATTAATCTGGGGTTGCCACAGCAGAATGAACCGCAAACTTATCCAGCATATGCTTTACACAGAGGATGCCCTTCTAGCTGCAACCCATCACTGGGAAACATCCATACACACTGATTTACAAACAAACACTATGGCCAATTTGAGCTTACCCAATTCACCTATACCACATGTCTTTGGACTTGTGGGGGAAACCAGAGCACCCGGAGAAAACCCACGCAAACACGGGGAGAACATGCAAACTCCACACAGAAACACCAACTGATCCAGCCAGGGCTTAAGCGACCTTCTTGCTATGAGGTGATTGTGCTACCCTCTGCGCCACCATGCTGCCTAATGAAAAACATAAAAAATATAAATGAATATTAACTGAGGTATAAATGAAAGAAATGATCATGAATTGTTATTATTTCCTAAAATAATTAAAACAATACATATTTAGCCTTTTTTGCCTAATGAAAGTTTATATGGATAGCTTCTAAACCAAGGGTCACCAATCTCGGTCCTGGAGGGCCGGTGTCCCTGCAGGGTTTAGCTCCAACTTGCCT
The DNA here is from genome assembly GCA_903798205.1 of Danio tinwini. NCBI lineage: Eukaryota > Metazoa > Chordata > Actinopteri > Cypriniformes > Danionidae > Danio > Danio tinwini. Next base: position 8,118,496 of record CAIGQZ010032409.1, read on the forward strand.
CAAAACCTGCCTAGATGTTTCAAGTATTCGTAGTAAGACCTTGATTAGTTTTTTTAGGTTTGTTTCATTAGGGTTGGAGCTAAAATCTGCTAGACACCGGCCCTCCAGGAACAAGTTTGGTGACCCCTATTCTAAACTATGGGTAATTTCTAAAACTTAAATTAGAACGAAATTAAAATGTACTTCAGCATATTGAAGGGGTCTTATTTTACAAAGTTTTCAAAGGATTGATTGATTGATTGTTTTTGATTTTGAAAAGCACATAATTTTCACATTATAATACTTTTAGTTAGCTTGTGTTACTCAGAGTACAATTTTTGCTTGGTTATTTAGATTTATTTTATTTATGCACCTTAGGAATTTCATTTTTAAATTAATTAACACTCTACCACATGGTGTTGCCATATAGCAACATGATATTTATGTAATTTCCCCGCCACTGTTACTTTCTTTTTGTTGGAAAGAGAAGACCTCAGTTCGACCGTTGCCTGCCTGACTACTGTGCTTAATAAACTGCATGTGGATCCTCACATCTGTTGTCCCTTACCCTTATCCTGACAACTTGTTATAGTTTCTATAATATTGTAATAAAATATAATTAATTGCTTCATTTAAATGACAGAAATATTGTAAAAAAAATTGTATACATGTTACACAAACCCTTAATAAAGTTTTTTTTAATGTTTTTTAACGTTGAACTCTCTACCACATGGTGTTGCCATTGGCAACATGATATTTATGTTAATTTCCCTGCCACTGTTTCTTTAAGACCAATGTTCTAATTTTTTTTTTTGTTGGAAAAAGAAGACCTCAGTTAGCCAATGATTTGCTTTGGTTAAGTCACATGACATGCAGTGTTTTTCTGTGTCGCGATTTCTGACTGACTGGCATTTATTGTGAGTAGTTCCTAAATGTAAACATCAATAAAAACTAAGGATCAAATTATGGCAAATTCACAAAAAAGTCTGAGACATCACCTCCTGTAAGTTATGATGACATATTCACTACTCAAAAAAGTTTTTATTAAATTAGTGTTTTGTAAAGGGATCAAATGTATGTGTTGCCAACTGGCAACACTGCAATAGTGGAAAGTGCAATATTGCAATGGGTTAGCTAGCTAGCAAGGTCAGCTGTGAACTTTTCAGTTGAAGGCTGCGCAGACCGTGAGTCACCATGAGCGAGTGGTGCAGGCAGCCAAACATATTTGCATATGTTTGTAGGAAAGGCCTTTTTGTACTATGCATTGATATCATCAATAGGGATGCAACGATTAGCCGATTTCACTATTAATTAATTGTAAAGGCTTCTCAGCTGCATTTCTGTTGCGCAGAACAAAACGAAACTGCTGCAATTAAACAAAGTTATGCCAAGTTGCCAACTGTAGCGCTATGTACATCGAGGCTAATACGCATGCACACCGGATTAACTTTAGCAGCGGCTGTTCCCATATCACGTCTTTTCCGCTTGCAAGTTTGTTGTTTCTAATGTAAGAATATATGACAACATGCGCGCACAAGCGGAGCAATGCGCTTGCGTCTTTCCGGGCGCACACAGTAAATTAAGATGATTATGTATGCATGAACGCAGATGGCAACAACAGTTAATCTAAATAGCTACTTACCTAATATAAAGCTTGAATTTACATTAGATGTGATAACTGTGAAACCATGACTATTCTTCAGACTATATGATCATACAACCAAAATCTATAATGGTTGCATCCATAATTATGCAGTTCAGAAAATAACATATGAATGTGTCTGAATGTAGAAAAAGCAATGCACTTCAGCAATGCACTGCTTTTGTTGTGCTCTGAAATACAACATTTGAATGTTTGTAAAAAAAAAAAAAAAAGAAAAGTCTATTGTACAATGCACTGATATTATGTAGTATTAAAATACAATATAATAACATTTTAATGTAGAAAAACCCAACGTGGGTGTCTTAAGGAAAATACAGCATATGGGCTCTTATATGCAGTTGTGTTATAACTCATATAGCAAGTCATATCTCTCCGGCCCTTCATTTGGGATGCTTTTCATGAACTGGCCGCCATGACAAACTAATAAAATAGCCCTGCCATATGGCAACATATCATAAAGTACCTTATTATTATTATTATTATTATTATTATTATTATTATTATTATTATT